>JAODAL010069773.1:0-16208 GCA_025379985.1 Phyllomedusa bahiana
GATTTGGGACAAACCCGTACTGAACTACCCCATCGTTTCCCCTATCCAGTGATGAAGCGCTGCAAGCAAATTCTGCTAAAAAGCCATTTGGGTCCGCAATGTCGTCATCATCATCACAACACGGTGATTGGTGTCCTTTTTTTTGCCCAGAAGCTGCGGGCTAAAACAAGGGACTGCAAGGGTTCCCGACCGCCCATTTTTGCCATTTGGGTTTCCCTTTCCCTCCTGATGGCATCAAAATGGGGTCAGAGCAGACTAAATCATCCTCTGACTTTTAACATGCCTTCGACCCCAACCGCTTTTTTGTATCAAAGATTTCAAAAAAGGTTTATCCACAGTGGTGGGTAACAGTTGACATTTGGGTGCTTCATTTTGGGACGGATGCGGTGATTGAGACGACATTTGTGCCGTGCTGGGAGGACGAGGAGGAAAGACTGCTGGATGCAGGTTGCTTTAAACCCACAAAGGGAAATTTTGGCGACGCTTTTTCGTTATGAGATTCACAGGGCCCCTGCCCCAGCGTGACAGGTGAGGGCCGAAACGCGATCCCTGGCATGCGTGTTGTCCCAGCCTGGAAGGAGCACCTTTTCTCGAACCTCAAACCCCATTCCTCCCCCCCTCTTGCTCGTTTACCACCTGAATTTCGCCCATGTTCAAAATAAAAAATTTTGAGAAGGTATGGAAGGTTTTGGAAAAGTCTCTTTTTAAAAAGAGGGCAAATCACAGCTATTTAAACCCCTCAAATCAAAACAAAAGCTGTTTCAAATTTAATGCAAAGTAGTCTATAAACAAAGCTGGCCGCGCCAAAGTGAAAAAACACTATTGAAATGTTTTTGGAAAATAAAGGTTTTTTTGGACCTATCAACACCTGTGGTGACTAAAAAATTGCTGTATTAAAATTTTAACTGCAAGTAGATCAACAAAGCTCCCTGCCCAAAGTGAAAAAACATTATCTAAATGTTTTCGGAAAAAAAAGGTTTTTTTGCCCCCTTTCAATTACCTGTGGGACTACAAAATTGCTGGATTCACTTTTAAAGTGCAAGGTGCCCAAGAACAAATCGGGACGGCAAAAGGAAAAAAAAACCCGTATCTGAATGTATTCGGATAATACAAGGTTTTTTTAGCACCTATAAACCGGGCTGATACAAAATTGCGGATTCTAATTTAACTGAAAGGGTGCTAATCAACAAAGGGGGAATGGGCAAAATTTGAAAAATGAACACCTATCGAAATGTAAGAAATTTTAAAGTGGAGTTTTTGCACCTAACAAAGAGCCCGCAGTTACTAGAAAAGAGTGTACCCTAAAATAAGTTCAGGTGCCCAAATCCGGGAAATATTTAAATAAAAACTTTTATAAAAAGCTTTGCAGTGCAATGTTACACTAAGTTTGGGTAAAACTACCATTTTTTTAAAAGATTTGTTTTCGCCCGGGGCCCCCCCCCCCCCGGGACTTTACAGGGGTAGATGCCCTTTAAAATTCCTACAAAAATAAAACTCAACCCCTTATTAAAAAATTGGAAGGATCCAGCTAAAGAAGTTTCTCTGTGGAAATGATAATTTTCGTGGGGTTTTTGGGCCCAGGCAAGCGAGCCCACCCTATGAGAGTGAGAGAACTGACTAAACAGGAAGGGCTTTTTCTATGTAAAACGAGTCATGTGTTTTTTCCAGCCAATCGAAACCATAACCACCCCATCATGAGTCGCACACAATCTAAACCGTCTATTCTGTAAGGTTTTGCTGGCCGCCAAAATGACAGGAAGCGCCGAAAATGGCGATTTAATAGCTGATGCACAGATTTTAACCTGAATTATTGCATGATCTAAAAATTTCGATCAACATAAAAACTGTGCCGATTTCAACTTTGTCGATAGTAATCGCTCAACACTACTCAGTAGTTGAGAGGAGCAACTCGCTTGCAGCAACGGTGGCAGGGATAAGTTCTTTTTTTTTTTTTGAACCACCCTGACCACAATGAAACGTAATTTTTTTTTTTTTTTAACAGACAAGCCTGTTAAGTCCATAAGCTAAAAACTTTAAGCCACATCAAGGGCTTGTTCACATGGAGTTTTCACTCCGTGTTACAAGCGCTTTAGGGATCCGTCTTGGGGACAGGCAATTCTTTTCAAGATGGAGCGCAGCTGCTCTATTGCAACATGCAGCGGCGATCAGTCATGTGAACGCCGCTCCGTGTTCAGCACAGCGAGCAGTGATAATCTCACCGCTAATTGTTAGATCCGTCTTGGGGACCGACAGAGCGGACCCCAAGACGGATCCCTAAAGCGCTTGTAACACGGAGTGAAAACTCCATGTGAACAAGCTCTAACAAGGGTGATTTATTAAAAAATAAACAAAAAACACAGAACAGCAGCTCACCTCTGCTATGTATAGGTGTTACAGATCTGACTTTATAGCTAGCCTTTTTGGCACGCGGTGACAAGGCCTTGGAGCTGGGTGTTGGAGATCGGTCAGACCCGTATGTTGTGTGCTCATAGTCATCAGAGTAATAAGAGTCACTACTTTTATCACCATCTGGGCTTCTATGCTGGTTGCTTCTTGTCCTTCCTCTGTCTGTCCGAGCCATGTCCTGGTCATCCTTCATGCTTTTCTTTGTAGTGTACGTTTGTGTGCTTGTAGAATCCTGCCGGGATAAAGGGCTCCTTCCTCTTCGTCTATCAGTCTCATCATAATGGGAGTATGGGCTCCTGCTATTCATGTCAGTGAGTTACGCATTTCTGTCAGTAACATAAAAAGGGAGCGTTAGTAAAAGCCTCATATATACCCTGCGTATGATCTTAACCTAAAGGACATGCTGTAATAAAAACAGGGTGGATTAATCTATTAACAGCTGCCCTCTGTCTTGATGGTGAGTGATATAGGTTCCCAGTCTGCAGCAGTTATGTCTCCTGACGTAACTGAAAGTGGGCAAGGGGTGTTGGGACTCCCTAAGCCGCAGCTGCACAGAGAACAGAGCTGTAACATTCGCACAGCAGCTTTCAATCCTGGTCATGTAACTCTTTCCTTACCTTGGCAAGATCAGTGAGGATTTCCTCCACCACGTCACAGCTAGTCCTGGGGACCTAGAGTGATCCCAAAGCTGTTGGTGCAGGAAGCCTGTTATTAGGGAACATTATGTGTTACCCTAACAGTAGCCTCATAGCGACACAGGGTATAAGGCAATTTAATAAAGGAGTATGGTTATACACTATAAATGTAAAATACAGTTACTAAATAGTTACACGTTTGCAATAAACAAAGTACTTGTATGTAAATGTGTGCATTTTTAGTGTCAGTTTTTGTAAAGTATACTGGTATATGCTTTGATGTTTGTCCCCCAAACAAATATATAGGGCGACATTTCCCAACACGCCAACACCAGTTTTTTGGTCTATATTGCTAAAACCGCTTTTGACGCCATATTTTGGATGTAAATGAACTGTCGTACACCAAAACTAGGCGCATTATATGCCAGGACCGACACATTGTAATGCACCTAAAAATAACGAAACGCGCCTATTGAGGCACATAGCCCATCATTACAAGTGTATATGTGTTAAGCGCATTTCACATTTTATAAGTATGTGTTAGGCGCATTACAAGTGTGTGTTAGGTGCATTTCATATACTTCTAATGATAAGCTATGCACCTCCGTGCGTGATGCGCCTCGATAGGGGCATTACATATGCTTCTAATGATATGCTATGTGCCGCAATTTGCGCTAATCGCGGCACAAAACATTTCATTGGTAGAGTATGTAATGCCCCTATCGAGGCACATCGGAGGCGCATAGCTTATCATTACAAGTATATGAAATGCACCTAACACATACTTGTAATGCGCCTAACACATATACACTTGTAATGATGTGCTATGCGCCTCAATAGGCGCATTTCGTTATGGAGGCGCACAGCACATCATTTTTAGGCACATTATGTTTACTATGCAAGGTATACCTGACGCCAGATTTTGATAGGGTCGGACTTTCTGGCGCACTTTACACTTATTTAATGCGCCTAAATCCTGACGTTGCACCGCCAACTTTCGGACATCTCGCCCTTAGTTTTGTTGTTAAATGTGGAAACCACTTAAAAAATTATTAAGACACTTTAACATAGGTAAATGTAGACCCTTATGTCTACGTATGTTGTCTATTGACTTTAATGAAAAAAAAAAATCATCTTTGCTACATTTTTAAAGAACAAATTAGCCCGACAGCCGGCACTGTTCTTGTCCTGTGTATATGTAATAAATTCCTCCCATAGCGTTTTTATTACAACTAACTGTGGCGGAGTTTTAAATAACATATAGACAAATTTTGATGACACTTCTATATAACCTATTAGCATGTAATAGAGGAGACTGCTGCTCAGACACCCCCTGGCCTTCATAACCAGAGTGAAGAGGGTTCTAACCCTATGTAAAAGGCACCTCACAACCAGTATCAGGTACAGCCGCACCCATAAATTCAGCTCTATGACTTGATGGCCGCAGCCACCAATACTGTAGGTGCAGGAAAACCCCTTTAAAGGGGTTTTGCCACGATGTAATGTTGACGTGGGATCCTCCAAAATGGGTATTTAATGACTTTTCTAAATCTATGCGATTACAAATATTGCAGTTTGAGAGAGCTACAGGCTGCCTTACCTGCCCTTAGTTACTTCAAAGCTTCTATTAGATACAACCTGACAAGAGCTGCTGGTCGGGCTTGCGCAGAGAACACATCTTATCTGATGAGAGGGAGCCGAAAAAGCTTTCAAGGCACCGGGTAGAAATATGTTGTCTTTTGTATACAGAATCCACTAGTTGTAGTGTGATTATCCGAGTAGATCCCTGCTTTATCTGATGACAGGGAACATGAAGAAGCTTTCATGCTGCTGTGGAGAAAAGGTGTTGTCTTTTGTATACAGAATTCACTAGTTGTAGTTTGATTATTTGAGTGAACATTGCACACGATCCCTTATGCAGCTCTGTGTTCTGGCTGTGTCTCTCTCTCTCAGCTCAGCGTGGCTTGTTTACATTTGCTCCTTAGCAGATAAAGCACGTCCTGGCAAAACCCCTTTAATTTAAAACATTCCACTTTTGTAGGATACAATTCTTCTGCAGAGCTGACCTATCCTATATTTTATTTTTGTAGATACAATTCTTCTGCAGAGCTGACCTATCCTATATTTTATTTTTGTAGATACAATTCTTCTCCACAGCTGACCTATCCTACATATATTCCACTTTTATACGGCACAATTCTTAGTCACAAGCCGTGCCCTTTCTCGCCCCCAAAGGGGAGGAAACCCCCAACCTCTGCAAATCCACCATAAGTGGGGCGCCATACTTTACTTAAAGAGTTGCCACTTTCCTTTATTTCAGCTTGAGGAAATTTGTAGCTCGCTACAAGCCGGCCTCAGATAACAGGGGGTTGGCTGCTCTTGCACCCTTTTCTGGGGCGGGCCCTTTAACGAGCTAAACTGGCCTCAGACTGGAAACAACGAAATAGGACAACCCATTTAAGTTCCTACTGAAAGTCAAACACTGTGATCCACTTAAACTTCTCCCTGCTGCAGAAACCACAGCAGACATAGGTACCTATTTATTATGTAATTGCCCCAAATTTTTAAGAATATGGTTCCATCTTTAAAACCCCCTTTAAGGTTTTTAAAGACAGTTTCTAACAGAACGGGACAAGTAATCCGGGTTCCTATGAAAAATAAGGCATGTGCGGCCCCCATAGAAAATGCAGCCCATTCCATACCTCCTTGCACCCCTTTATCTGCATGGGATGAAGTGGTGCCCTAGGCGCTCACCGACCCATCGTCCCAGGCCTGGTTTCTATACACTTCTGCTCTTCATACATCTATATAAAGTGGATATGAATTCGTAAAAAGGGGTTGTGTCTCAGCATGCCAAAATGTTGACATACTAAGTGGCATAAAGTAAGCCAACTACACAGTCCCAACATGCGCCAGGTTTATCAATACTACCGTATGATAAATGTGGTACATTATAAAATAGTCTAAGTTTATACTGTGCGGGTATTAGATTGCATTGAAAACACGATCACTGACCACAAAATAGGATTGCTGGGCTTCCAGTAAATCAAATTGGATCACATATTTGTTTAACCATTCTGTCGATTTTACTCGCTGACATATCCAATAAAAAGGGAAAAGTCTATGGCAAGGACATTTCTTGCTTCCACACCTGAAGAGCACATCTCTACTCCTTCTTTTTGTCATAAAAGGAACATCATCCTCTCAGGCCATTCACACTGCTTTTTTTGGGTCGGGATATTGCATCAGCCAAAACAGATAGTGATGCAATATACTGACCTCTAATGACATACAGGTCGGACACATCCATTTATTTCAGCAATATTGCTGTACCCTGCATGGAGGTGCCTAGATTGGCCCCCGACAGCAGATTTTGGCAAAGAAAGTCCCAATTTGCTGGGCCTCTACATATCTGATCATGTTACCCAAGAGACACATTGGTGCCTGAGGGCTCTAGATAAGCACACACAAGGAATTTGGGTCTCTTAGGTATTTTACACACTTAATTGCGGGGCGTACAGTACTCCGCAATTATCCGGGTCTTTTGGGAGTCGCCACGGCGCATACTCCCACGAGGTGGGAGCGTACCCACCGGCCCCCCTAGACATGTATTCGGCGCGAATAATGACATGTCAATTACGAGGGGGGTTAAAACCAATTTTTTTCCTATGAGAACTGTGGATTTCCAATGAACTGGGGCGATTTCGCTCGTCTTAGAGCGCAGTACGCTCAAATACATGGTGGGGAAAATCTTCCCTAACCTGTAAAAAAAGGCATTTCAAAATCCCTTTGGGGCCCCCATGGCATTTCCCCCATTGGCATGCACATGCTGAAATTTTTCCTGGGTAAAAAAAGCCCCAAGGGGAAAACGTATAAAATGAGGTCAACTACTGTTTGTGTCCTTATAAAAAGGGGGGCCCCCGAATAGGTTTTAAAAATTATAAAATTTAACCAAAGGTAAAATTTTGGTGCAGAGAAACACTTACAAGATGGGGGGAGGGTTATTTTAATTACAACCATTGTGGAAGCCACACTGAAAACCTAGAAATCTGTGAATGGATTCATTTTAGAAAAAAAATTTATCTAGTGCCTCTTCTATTAGAGGCTTAGGGTCTCCTTTTAAAAAATGCAGCCACCAGAGGATGCCCCGCTCTGCTTCCTTGTATCTGCCCCGGAATCCACCAGGCAGGAATAGTATTTCACAATGCCCCGGCCGGGCTGAAGTCCATCAAAGGTTTAGGCAATGCAAGTGGGCCCCCCGTTTTTGGCCCTAATGCTGGTGCCAAATGTAGGACCCTCTCCAGAACAACAATATGCTCTTCACGTTCAGCTAGGGCCAGTTCGGCCGTCACCAAATTTGGCAAAATCCAATCACTAGTCATTTTCTACACAGGAGAAAGGCTGCTGATTGGTCGTATGTTTTCCTGCAATAATTGGCAACATGGGGGGCAGCCTACCGCCCCCCCCCAAATCGAAGTGCAGGCACTACCATCATAAGTGAAAAGCACACGGTTTTTCCGGGTTAGCACCCTTTTCCTCATCGCTGGGGGCTTGGGGGTTTAAACCCCCAAGGAGATGGTAGTACTTGGGGCTTTTTCCACACTCCAGAAACATGCTGGAACTAGATTATCAGCCCAAACAGGTATCTAGGTGAACGCTAATAATTGCTGCAAAGCGCTGTGGAATACCATGGGGCGATAGAAATGAACACAATACATACAAGGATGGTGGATGCATCAGCATTTCCAGCCAATCAAACCCTCCAATATTAAAGGGGTTGTCCCACTACATTGATTCATCTCACCTCAGTCCTGTTTTCTTGGTTTCATTTTGAATTCAGGGGCGTGTTTACTGGCTCCTACTAGGCTGCAGTAGAACCGGGGCTGTACATAGCAACCACCTGGCACCTACGGAGAGACAAACAGTCTGTCATAGCAACCACGCGACACCTACGGAGAGATCAAACAGGGCTTAGCTATACAACCACGCTGACAGCCATCGGAGAGATAAACAGGCTTTGCTATATGACCTGAGGGCTGTCAGCCATATAAAAGGATACTAGAAAAGGAACACTGGAAAGCACAAAATTTTGTCAAGATCTTTAACATAAAAAAGCAATCCTTGTAGTGAGACAGCCCCTTTAAATGGACAATCACACACATTTCATAGCTACATCCATACACACATTTATCTTCTACACTTTATGACAAATTTTTCGAAAACACCACAATATGGACCCCAAAACCCCATTTAAAAGACAGTGTATGACACACCCAGTATCACACTCGTACAGTTTCAGTGAGGGGAATTTGGGTCGGCGCGCTTACACATGGAGCTCTATACCGGTCGCGGGCCCACTGATCCTACCCCGTTCCTTTCCCCAGGGCCCCCCGCCCCTTGTTGGCCCCCGAGCTGCCGCAGGTCTCCAGGCTGCGCTGTGTTTGTCCCAGGCTGCTGCCCGCATTCTATTTACACGGAGCTCCACGGTAACGGTTCTCCAAGCACAGCTCCGCTCACGTGACCTGCTCCAGGCAACCAAGCAGGGCTACAAGCGGCCCTCCCTTGGGGCTGTACGCCGCGGCTGATTGGGCCCGGTTCCCGTGTACCCCACGGCTCTGGTCACCTATGTGTGTGGACGTGTATCCCATAGTCCAGGCCCACAGGACAGAAACCATACAAAAATGCAACAAAGGGGTTTGGGGTGTGCACAGTGTAGCCCTGCGCCTGTTTTTAAACCGCCACCAGAGTGCGTCAATGGCGCAGCACTGCCCGCTGCTGCTCAGTAACGGCCATGAGCCACACCCATTCATACAAGCCACGCCCTATACGAGGTCACGCCCATTTACTAGGCCACGCCTCATGCTATAACCTTCCCTCACCTTAGGCTGGGGACACGCCACGCTTGTGATGTATGTTATCTCCCTACATAAGTGTGGCCATAGGATTAAATGGTTCGACGGAGGCCAACAGTATACGTCTTTATAACACAGAGAAAAACCGTATGGAGTAGCAGTAGAAGTGTATACGTTTTTATTTGGCTCCCGTCATAACAACTATTTAAAGGGATGTTCCCACTTTAGATAATGATGGTCAGAGGCGGGACGACGGGTAGGCAGAGGTAGGCGATCGCCTAGGGCGCCTACCTCTGCCTATCCCTAAGGGTTAGAAGAGTGAAGAAATCAGGCGATACCTTGCCTGATTTCTTCACTCTTCTACTACTTTCTATGGCTAACACGGTACAACATTATACTACTATCCCTAAGGGGCGCAGGCAGGGCCCCGAACCTCGCCGGGCTCCAGGCCGCTGCCATGGGCCTGAAGCGCCGGCGGTCTCTTTGACCACTTCTGCGGAGCAGAGAGCAAGCGCTCCCTGCTGCACAGACAGTGTCGGACCCGCTCACCGGAAGATCGCTGGATCCTCCGGTAAGCCGCAGGGCCGACACAGCGGGGCCGTCAGATCTTCATACCGCTGAGGACCCGCCGCAGCCCCGTGCGGCTCAGCTGGCAGCGTCGCAATGAAGTGATGTGATCCCCGACGCCCGTCTTCTCCTTAGACGCACAGCACGTCATAGGCCGTACCCCGAGGAGCAGCCGGAGGAGCGCCCGACGTGGAGGCGGGGCCGAAGAGGAGCGCGCCCGGGAAGCAGGGTGAGTAAATTTAAAGTTGTTATTTTTAACTGCCTGAGTGCCCCTATACGCCCGCCTGTGGCCCCTCGCCTGCCAGAGCCCCCATATCCTGCCGAAACCCCCACATACCGCCTCCTGTGGGCCCCTATATGCCTGCCTGTGGGCCCAAAATGCCTGCCTGGAGCCCCCATAACGCCCTGCCTGTGGCCCCCATGACGCCTGCCTGTGGCCCCCTATACGCCTGCCTGTGACCCCCTATATGCCTGCCTGTGGCCTCCATACGCCTGCCTGTGGCCCCCATACGCCTGCCTGAGCCCCCATATGCCTGCCTGTGGCCACTAGCTATATACCTGTCTGAGCCCCTATAGCTATATACCTGCCTGTGTGCCCCTATATACCTGACTGAGCCCCTATAGCTATATAACCTGCCTGAGTGCCCCTATATCAATATACCTGCCTGAGAGTGACCCTATATCTATATACCTGCCTGAGAGTGACCCTATATCTATATACCTGCCTGAAAGTTACCCTATCTCTATATACCTGCCTGAGTGCCCTTATATTTATATACCTACCTGTCTAAGGGGACAATATACATATACCTGCCTGACTGAGAGGGCATATCTATATACCTGTCTAACTGAGGGGACTTATATACCTATAATTAAGGAGTTACTGGAAATGTGAGGATTCGAAGATATTTGTGTCCAAATCCTCAGGGACGAGTATTGGTCGGGAGAAATCAGCATGAAGGTGTGAACCGGATGGAGAAGAAAAGGGAAAGTGAAAGACGCTGATCAGAAATGATGTCTCCAGTGAGTCACTAAATGTAACTGCAGTGTAATCCCTTATATGTCTGCAGAGTGTCTACATACAACTAGTATCTACCACTATCTGGTCACTGTATGGTGGTGGTATATGTAATCAGAGCCTGTGTACAACTGATGTGGGGGTCTTGTTTGGTCAGGGTCTGGCAGGATTATTTGATCCTTAAGTAGTAATAGTTTTGGGTCTTGGTTTTGTAGGAGTGTTTTTAGTAACAATCATTCGTCCGGTAGATTCGCTCCATGTATCGGTGGATTATTCGGTGACTGTTTAGGGGTATTACACGGTCATATGGAGGGGAGCGATTTTGAAAAAGCAAATTTGTCAGGGCTGATTTTCATTGTGCAGTGACTGCTGAGGAGATGGACGGGAGCTATGTGGAATATGCAGAAAAATAGTGAGAGGACCTGGCGTGGGGCGAGAGGAATTAGGACTTGTTCACACGACGTTTTTGTGGTCCATTTTACGGATCCGCAAAACGGATCTAACAATTGTCAGTGTGATTAACATTGCGTTCAATGGCAAAAGCGCATCGCTGTTCTCACGGGAGATCGGCGATGAGCTTTTGAGGGCTCTCCTGAACTGCGCTTTTCGCATCCGCTTTAAGAATTGACATATCAATTCTTCTTGCGGTTTATGCAAGGGAAAGCCTATAGGAGATAATGGAGCGCTCCACACTCCGGGTACGTATCAGCTGCGCTTTGCATCCTGAAAGCGGATACGAAAAGCGCACTGGGAGGCTGGACAGGGATCGCGGGACCGGATCGCGGGACAGTGCGGCTGCAGCATGTTGAGGTTGAGCGGGGCAGGAGACAGTGAATGGAGGTGCGGGGCAGCGGCGGTAGATGAATGTAGGTGCGGGGCAGCGGCGGTAGATGAATGGAGGTGCGGGCAGCGGCGGCAGATGAGAGAGAGAAAGAATTCTTCTTCTTCTAAAAACGTATCCGGAAACTGCATCCGTAAAACGCAAGTGAAAAAGCATGCAATATGGATCCAAATAAAGTATCAACGCTTACGTTTTTCGGATCCGCTTTCCGGATGCGCTTTTCATGTGTCAAAAACGGATCCGTAAAAAGGATCCAAAACGTCGTGTGAACAAGCCCTTAGTGTGTGTGTGTGTAGGAGGGGGGCATTTTTTGGGGAGTGAGGGGGGGGGGGGGACGCCATTGGCTGTACTTACCTAGGGCACCAAAATGCCTTGTCCTGGCCCTGATGATGGTTTATCGGTAGAATTTGCCATCATTGTCTGATAGGTCCTGGTCCCATCTGTGGGACCCGCACCTATCTCCAAAACCATCTCTGTTCTAAAGAGAGTGGTGGTCGGGACTCTTCCACTGAAATAAATGAGAGTTCCATTTACAGCCTATCTTCACCGCTCTGCTCTACTTGGAACTCCTATTCTTGTCTATGGGAGAGTCCCGACCACTGCTCTGCTCAGAATGTATCTCCAAAACGAACCCCAAAACCTCTCTGTTCTGAATGGAGAGGTGGTCAGGTCTCTCCCATAGACAAGAATGGGAGCTCCGAGTGTAGCAGAACAGCGATGCTCAGCTGTAATTGGAACTCTCATTCATTTCAATGGGAGAGTCCTGACCACCTCTCTGTTCAGAGCGTTTCGGGGCTCGTTTTGGAGATAGGTCCTGGTCTCACCTCTGGGACCCGCACCTATCAGACAATGATGGCATATCCTAGCCAGTTCTGTTATCTTTCAGCCTTCTGTCAAATGGGACGTCACCATTGCAGCTGCTGATTATTTGAAGTGGTCATATGCCATTGACATCACTGCTTACAGTCCTGTTTGACAGAAGACAACTGAAGAATGGCAGAGGGAGAGGACGGCGCAGCACAGAATCCAAGCTGAGAGCAGAGGTTAACATGATTTTTTATTTTTCTAGGGCAGCCGTATTTAAAAAAATATTTTTTAAAAATTATTACCAGTACAACCCCTTTTTAGAGTATGTTCTCACAGCGTGACAAGGATGCTGAGAAATACATGCCTACTTCAAGAGGAAAACACATGTAATTTCCACGTTTTTTAATGTTAACACATCAAAAACACAACCATTACACCTTAAACAACAGATCCACTTGTAATTGGTGCATGTTTACAATTCTCATTGATGAAAGTAAAATTACACGTGTAAAACACACATCTACGCACCAATAATAAGCATGCATAGATTTTTTTATGTGCTGTGTAATGTGAAAAAAAGTGCGTAAGAAATGTGCTAGATGTCCCAATGGTGCATTTTCCCTAGAAAACAGTGGGACACAGCTAGTGATGAGGAGTCTAGAGGGGGAGCCCTCCATAAAAGGCTATGCCTACACAGTCAAGTTAACCCCTTAAGGACCCAGCGTTTTTTTTGGTGAGACGTTCGTTTTTCCCTCCTCGCCTTCCCAGAGCCATAACTTTTTTTATTTTTCCACGTACATAGACACATGAGGGCTTTTATTTTGCGGGACAAGATGTACTTTCTAATGGTGTTATTTGCTATACTATAGAATATACTGGGAAACCGCAAAAAAATTCCAAGTGGGACAAATTGTGAAATTTTTTTTATTTTCGCCATGTTTGCGGGGGTTTTGCTTTTACGGCGTTCAATCTTCGGTAAATATAATGTGTTATCTATATTCTTCAGGTTGTTACACATCCGGACAATACCAAACATGTAGGGGTTTTCATTTAATGTTTTGGTACCGTAAAAAAATTCCAAACATTTTCTATTTTTGAAATTTGCGCCACGGCCCCATTTTGTGCGACCAATAACTTTTTTGTACTAACACCTACGGACGTCAGTGAGGGGGCATTTTTTGCAGGCTGAAGTGTACTTTTTATCGCTAGCAGTTTGGAATGCATGCGACTTTTTCGATCATTTTTATTCCATTTTTTGAGTGACGTAAAATGACCAAAAAACGCAATTTTGGCGTTTGGAACTTTTTTTTCTTCTACAGTGTTCAGCCTACAGGATAAATGATGTTATATTTTTATAGATCGGACTTTTTCGGACGCGGCGATACCAAATATGTGTAACTTTTGTATGATTTTAATGATTTTATTTGTAAAATGGGGAAAGGGGGTGATTTGAACTTTTAATATTTTTTTTTGTACTTTAAAACTTATTTATTTATTTTTTACTGTAACATTGAGGCCACCTGGTACTTGACCACTAGGTGGCGCGATTGTTAATACAACCTAATGCATTGCCTATGCAATGCATAGGGTGTACAAATATTGCGGTTTCCCCACTTCCCGTCTGCGGACGGAAGTGGGGCAAACCGACCAGGGTAAGTGACGGGAGCCTTCCCAAGGCTCCCCACCACAATGCCCATTGATCGGATCGGCGCAGCATAGCTGCGCTTATGCCGATCACCGCACCGATCGGTGCGCGGCACCGATCGGCGTTAATTCAGACGCCGCGGCCATCTTTGCCGCGGCGCCTGATGGGTAAAACAGTGCCGGCGGGCGGAGCCACCCGCCGGCGCTGTTACTGCCGGGTGTTAGCGGCGATTTGCCGCTACCACCCGCCGGCTGTGCGGGAGGGGTTCGCGGAGCGATCCCCCTGCAAAGCCCCTTAGCGGCCCTGGGACGTACTCATACGCCCAAGGTCGTTAAGGGGTTAAAACACCGTCAGATATCCGACAGCATTTTAAGTTTTCTGCATAAAGTTTTTTGCACAAAAAAAACGTAGTTGGATTTCAGATTTCCACCGGGCCCTTACATTGAGGGCTACAGGGAATCGAAGGGAATCCGGCAGAAGATACAACATGTTCTTTCTTCCGGCGGAAGGATGGCGGTTTGAAAATGCTCAGTAAAAATCCAAGCTGTGTAGACTACAGCACAGATTTTCTATTGAGGTCTATGGGGCTCTGGTTACAGTCAGATTTTCGTTGGATTCTAAATACTGAATCCACTGTAAATCCGCTGATAAACCTGTGATGTGTAGATTATGCCCCGCAATTACGCCGTGTGGCCAGGGGCGGGGCCGGAACCCCCCGCCGGCCCATAGATTGCATTGCCAGCAGCGCTATAACCCCCGCTGGTAATTCACATGTCACTTATCTCCCCCCGCGGCGTATTTTCCGAGCGGGATAAGACTCAATCCCTATTTTCTAGAGAACGAGGATTAACGTAATGACTGACATATTCCAACGTAATTTGCGCACACCGGTGTAATTACGGGCTGAAATACGTCCTATTTTAAGCCGTGGAACATAGCCTAAGGCCGTCTTATTTGCAAACCATCTTAATAAGGGGCGGGTTCGGGCGGGGCGCGGCCCGCCGGGCCCCCTAGACTTCCATTATCCACGGCGCGTATTGCGCCTGATAATGTGCAGTCCCGTTTTCCCCGCCCGGCGGATTCGCCGAGCGGTTTTGGAGCAACGGAATCCACCGTTCTCTATGAGAACGGTGGATTACCGTACTTACGCGATGGATTGGCGCCGTACTGACGCGCAAATCCGGCGCGCAGTACGGCGCCAATCCGCGCCGAAATAAGTCGTGTGAACGGCCCTTAAGACTACGTCTACATGCCAGTGATTTACTGTCAGATTTTTAAGCAGATTCGGTATTTAGAATCTGAAAAAAAACGGCTGTAAACCATCCTTATAAACCTCAATAGAAAATCTGAGCTATAATCTACACAGCATGGATTTTCTGAGGTTGAATTTGAAAATCACAGTTTAAAAAAAAAAAAAAAATGAGAACATATTCTATAATCCAACGAACATCACTTGAAAACATTGGATTATGGTACTGTTCAATTGAATGGCGCAGCTGAAATCCAAAAACCAACAGTAAAAAACAGGTGACAAAAACAAAAAGACGTATGAGGGCTTCTTTTTTGTGGGACACATTGTATTTGTTAATGATACCATTGATCGGAATACCAAAATGAGATAATTCAAGTGAAATAGAAAAAAAACATATATTGTATAGACTCATTACACACTTAAAATATATCCCCCCAGTGGTAAAAGTCTATCAATTTTTTTTTTTTTTTTCTTTTCACTTGAATTATCTAATTTTGTTTCAGATGCACTGGTATTCCGATCAATGGTATCATTAACCTTACTGAGTTTATATCTTTAATTTAATTTTTACAAGGAATCCTGGAAAAAAAAGCACTTCATAATTTGTTACGCAACGTCTTCCAAGTTCAGCAACACCCTACATGTGGGTGTAAACTGCTGTTTGGGCACCTGGCAGGGCATACAAGGGAGGGAGCGCAAAATTGGGGTTTGGGGGGGCCATTCTCATTTGAAAACCCCAAAGTACCAGAACAGGTACTGTTTCCAGATGTCACCAAATCTTGGATTCAACACCCCTCATGAATCTCATCTAGGGGTGTATTGTGCATTTTGGGCGCACAGATGTTCCATAAATTTAATTTTAGCATTGAGCCATGAAAATGGAGGGGGGGGGGGGGCGACACACAGTTTCCATCATTGTTTTTTTGGGCTTCATTTTTACAGCGTTCACTGTGCGGAATAAATGACACAATAACTTTACTATGCGGTTCAGTACATTTACAATGATACACATTTTATATATTTTTTTTATGTTTTACTACTTTTACAGAATAGAAATGCGTTTATAAAAATTGTGTTTTTATATTGTCAGTCTGAAAGTCATTTTTTTTTCTGTATATGGAATATTTAAAGGGGGTTGTTTTTTCGCGATGATTTTACCTTTTATTGGTTTTTTTTAATTTCCTT
>JAODAL010069774.1:0-16207 GCA_025379985.1 Phyllomedusa bahiana
GCTGCCTGGTCTATTATGGGGGCCCTGTTCCTGGGTCTTTTAGGGGGGCACTGTTCCTGGGTCTATTATGGGGGCACTGTTCCTGGGTCTATTAAGGTGGCACTGTTCCTGGGTCTATTATGGGGGCACTGTTCCTGGGTCTATGTGTCTGTTATGGGGGCACTGTTCCTGGGTCTTTTATGGGGGCACTGTTCCTGGGTCTTTTATGGGGGCACTGTTCCTGGGTCTATTATGGGGGGCACTGTTCCTGGGTCTATTATGGGGGCACTGTTCCTGGGTCTATTATGGGGGCACTGTTCCTGGGTCTATTATGGGGACACTGTGCCTGGGTCTATTATGGGGTCCCTGTGCCTGGGTCTATTATGGAGCACTGTGGCTGGTACTTGCTTTGACGTGAAGGTAACTTTTAATAATAATAATAACATATTCCGCAGCACTTTACAAATTCAAGGGTAAACATACAGTCATTACACATTAAAAGTACTTACAAATGAGACACAAGGTGTGAGGGCCCTGCTCGTGAGAGCTTACAATCTATTAGGGTGTATGGGTGAAACATACGGTAAGAAGTGCCAAGTTTACAATGGGCCGGCCATGTTTCATAAACAGGGGGTGGTTTACATGAAAAATGGATGAACCTGCCACCCAGACTGTACATCTATATACAGAGAAGTGCCTGTGAGTGCCCAAGTGCAGGGAGTGACAGATGTGTGTGATAGCAGTTAGGGTCTTGGTGGGCCGACCGAGAAGATGTATTTTCAGGCCCTCTTAAAACTGTGGGGGTTGTGAATGTGCCTGATCGCCCGCGGGTAGCATATTCCAGAGAATTTGGGTGCCGCACGTGGGGAAATCTTGTAGGCGGGCATGGGAGGTTCGGATGTTTGGGATGAGTGTAACCTGATATCAGCAGGCCAGAGGGGAGAGCACGGGTAGGGGTAGACAGAGACTAGGGAGGGATGTAGGGAGGAGCCGCGCTGTGGAGAGCTTTAGGGTGAGAGTGCTGATTTATGCTGTATTCCGTACTGGATGGGCAACCAGTGCAGTGACTGACACAGGGTAGAGGCATCAGTATAGCGGCTGGAAAGAAAGACAAGCCGGCTGCTGCATTCAGGACAGATTGGAGAGGGGAGAGTTTGCAGAGAGGAGGGAGACCGATAAGCAGGGAGTTACAGTAGTCAAGACGAGAAAGAATAAGAGCAGTAATGAGAGTTGTTTTCACGGTGAGAAACAGACGAAATGAACTTTTAGACTATTAGGGCGACACATCAGAAAAGAGGCACTTCCACGCCATTTTTAAGGCACATTAAACGAGTGTATGGCCTCGTTCACACGGCTTATTCTGCCGCGTATTGGCGCCGTACTGCGCGCCGGATTTGCGCTTCAGTACGGCGCCAATACGCGGCAGCCATTACGGTAATCCACTGCTCTCATTGAGAACAGTGGAATCCGTCGTTCCTCCCCGCTCGGCGAATCCGCCGCGGGGGGAGAAAGTGACATGCACATTATTTACGGCGCGTACGCGCCGTAAACATTGCATTGTCTATGGGGCCGGGAGCGGTGCCCCCGCCGGGCTCCGGCCCCGCCCCTGTCCCGCCTCTTATTCACAGCGGATTTGTGCGATCAAAACTGCGCACAAATCCGTCGGTAATAAGCGGTTTGAACACGGCCTATAGTGCACCTGAATGAATGAAGCTGTCACAAATCTGGCATCTGGTCTGCCTTGCATAGTATAATAGATGCACCTAATCTAGAAGCATAGCTTAATGTAGGAGCATAGCGTATCGTTGCTGTCATATTTGATGTGCCTACTTTAGGTGCCCGGTGTACAATGCTTCTAGTTTTGGTGTATTAGGGCTTGTTCACACTGCGTTTTAACTCTGTGTTACAAGCGCTTTTTAGATCCGTCTCTGGAACCAACAGGACGGACCCAGAGACGGATCTAAACAATTAGCAGTGAGATTATCACTGCGGGCTATGAGGAAGACGCAGCGGCGTTCACATGAGAGATCGCCGCTGCATGTTCCCCTCCTGCCTGTCACTTCTTTCAGCGACAGAGCCGGGGAACAGGCAGCAGCGATCTCTCATGTGAACAAGCCCTAACAGTTCATTTATACAGAGAATAGGGCCTCAACAGTTTTTTGTTGCAAAATACACCAAATGGCGCCGCCCTAACAGGACATGTCGCCCCAGATCTCTATTTTTCTCTACATTCCTGCTTTTTGGCCTAAATAAATCAAAATGTGACCTGGGTCTAAACAGTGGCGACAGGAGCGGAGTGCGTCTATCAGGAGACCTGTCGCTGTAAATTGTTGCTCTCATTATCTTATTTAATTACTGATATAATTAGAAGTAATTATCCGTAATATCAAAATGACATCTAAATTCTGTTTAAATAAGCGGGAGCAAACACCAGCATTCCTGTCCTGTTAGGCCGTGTTCACATGGCTTATTCAAGCCGTAATTGCGGGCCAGTTGAATAAGGGGCGGGACGGGGGCTGCTCGCCGGCCCCATAGACAATGCGTCCGCGCCGTAAATAATTCACATGTCACTTTCTCCCCCTTTGGTGGATTCGCAGAGCGGGGAGGAGCGACGGTATCCATAGTTCTCTATGAGAGCAGTGGATTACCGTAATGACTGGGACGGATTGGAGCCGTACTGCAGCGCAAATCCGGCGCAGAGTACGGCGCCAATCCGCGCCCAAATAAGCCGTGTGAACGAGGCCTTACCGGAAGGCTCCAGGCCAGGGCGCCCCCAATAGGATCTTATTTCACTATGCCAGCAATGTGTCATTACTCTTGGGCAGGGCCGGAACAATGGGTAGGCGAAGGTAGGCGACCGCCAAGGGCGCCACTTCTTCCCATGTGGAAAAGGGGGCGCAAGGAGGCATGGAGTGGGCTGAATTTTCCATTTGGGAGCACCTTGTGCCTTATTTGCCTAGGGCACCAGAATACCTTGTCCCAGCCCTGCTCTTGAGTGTGTCAATGGCATAACTTATAATATATTGGACATATTTGTAGGGATGAACCGGACTGAACCCCCCTCAACAGAGAGGTCTCATATGAGACAACCTCTTAAAGAGGTATTCCCACCAAACACCAGGGGCGTTGCTAGGGTCCCAAAACATCCGGGGCTCGGGCCCTTAAGTTTTTCTGAGTAGGGCTGGGTGCACACGGAATTTTTTGCGTCTCATTGTGAACCTCGGATTTTATAATTTTCAGAGAAAAACCTTTGTATGTAGGCTCAGGGGAAAATATAAAATGATTACACTGCAGTTACATTTGGTGACTCACAGGAGACGTCTCGGAAGAGTTGTTCTCTTTCTCTTCTTCTCCATCTGTCCCAGACACCATGACGACTTCTACCGTCCACAACTCTTCACTGAAAAATGTGCAAAACAAAAATTTAGACTCCTCATTTTACAGATTTCTCTACATTTCCTATCTCTAACCAAAAAACCCCAACTAAGTGCCCCAAATGGTAATAATTACCCCCTTGTAGGTAAATATTTGCCCCCATAGCCAGGTTTTTTCCCCCCTAGCCCGGTTTACTGCCCCCCTTTTAGCTAGGGGGTTTCGCCCCTTTTTCAGTTTAATGCCCCCTGTGCCAGTAATATGCCCCCTAGCCAGTAATATCCCCCTTGCCACATAAAATGCCCCCCTTTCCCCATAATATGCCCCCTTTGCCAGTCCTAGCCCCCCGTAGCCCGTGAATGCCCCCCGTACCGTGAGATGCCCCTGTAAACCGTAGATGCCCCCCGTAGCATGATTTTCCCCCCTGTAGCCAGTGATATGCCCCCTGTGCCAGGGGATGCCCCCCGTAGCCAGATGTCCCCTGTAGCCAGTGATAGCCCCCCGTAGCCATACATGCCCCCCCGTAACCAGTAGAAACCCTTGTAGCCCGTAGAGCCCCCTGTACCAGTAATGCTCCTTTTGCCAGTAGATGCCCCCAAAACCCAGTAGTTGTCCTTGTAGCCAGTAGTGCCCCTTGAGCCAGGATATGCCCCCTTAGCCAGTGAGATGCCCCCTGTAGCCAGTAGATGTCCCCTGTACCAGTGGGAAAGCCCCCCCTGTAGCCGTAATGCCCCCCCTGTACCCGTAATCCCACCTGAAGCCAGTAGTTTCCCCTCTGTAGCCAGTAGATGCCCCGTACCTAGTGCCCCTGTAGCCAGGATGGCCCTGTAAACCTAGATGCCCTCCTGAAGCCGTAGCCCCCCCCTGTACCCAGTAGAGGGACCCTGTACCAGTAGATGCCCCCTGAAGCCAGTAGATGCCCCTGTAGCCAGGGGAGGGCCCCCTCTGCAGTATATCCCCTGTAGCCAGTAGTTTGCCCCTGAAGCCAGTAGATCCCCCCCCTGTACCCACTAGATGCCCCCAAGCCTTTAAAATATGCCCCCCCTGGAGTCGTAGAGCCTCCTGAAGCCAGTAGATGCCCCCCGTGCCAGTAAGCCCCCCAAAGTCTTAAATCCCCCCACCGAAAATATCCCCCCCCTGTCCCATAATCCCCCCTGTAGCCATTAATATCCCCCCCATGCTAATAAAAATAAAATAAAAAACCAAAACCCCCAAGCACGGTGCGCGTCCTGGCCTGCAGCTTAAGCGGTGTAAGCAGTGTGATGTCATCCGCCTTACGGTCTCGGGGGGGGGACCTCCTCGGCCGGCAAGTTTCTGGCTTGAGGACCCCCGTGTCGCGGGGGGTGATGAAGGCGTGTCCCCCCCCTGCGACGTGAGGTGTTGGGCGTTTAAAAAGCGCTGTACTAAAGGGGAGAAAGCGGATGGTACCGTCCCGCCTCCCCCGCTCTGAAAAGCGGGCCGCTGTGAAACGGCCGTTCAGTCAGAATCGGCGGGGCCCCCCCGCATAAGGAGCGCTCCAGGCCCCGGCACAGCCGGGCGTCGAGACCCGGGGGACGGGGAATTCCCTTTGGGGGTCATAACCCGAATGAATCAGCCTAGCGACGCCCCTGCCAAACACATTGAGGGTATATCGTTAAGACCCGCATCAAGCTCGAGATCTGGCAAACTGAAGGTCTCTGTTCAACACAAAGAGGTGGTGGGCTGTAGTCAGAACTCCCAATGAAATCAATAGGAGCACTCCAATAAACTGACTGGGGCCCTTTCTCAAGATAGATGCAAGTCCCAGACCTATCGCACATTGGTGCCATATTCCATGGATAGACCATCAATGTGTTTGGTTGGAAAAGCCATTTCAATCTTATAGAGGTATTTCTTTTTCGGGAACCCATCGGGGTAGAAATGTTGGGTTTTTTTGGCCCACTTGGTCCCTTTCTCTTATTACATCAACATTTAGGATCAGGCTAGGTCTGGCCCACAGGAGAATAGGGGGAACCCCCGGTGGGACCCGGAGCATGGTAGATCTGGAGTTGTTTTTCAACAGCATATACATCCCCCGATTTAAAAAGCAACGGGGCAGGTAAAGACGCTGAGAGTCCTTTACAGTAGCTGTAGGGGGTCCCCAAAAATAAATCCCGGGGCCTAGAAACGCTCAAGGGTGGGGCCCAAAGAATCAACCCCATTTGTAGGCGAAGGCCCCCTAGTCCACAGGGGGTTTGGGATCCCTCACCACAAACACTAGATTGTTGGAGCCTAATAAGAAAATGGGCAAAGTGCCCCTCATATAGCTTTGGGTAATGCCCAACTGGCAAAAGGGTCCAGAAAACCTATGGGTTTTTTGTGTGTATACACATCTTTTATAAAATGGAAACATTAAAAAGTAATTTTCCCGGTGGAATACTCTTAGGTTGTTGACATCTTCATAGCAGATTTTGTGAAAAATAATGTGTTTTTTTTTCCAGAAAAAGTTAATGGGGGTCCAAACAGGCGCCATCGG
This sequence comes from Phyllomedusa bahiana, assembly GCA_025379985.1. Classification (NCBI taxonomy): domain Eukaryota; kingdom Metazoa; phylum Chordata; class Amphibia; order Anura; family Hylidae; genus Phyllomedusa; species Phyllomedusa bahiana. Next base: position 5,846 of record JAODAL010069774.1, read on the forward strand.
GTCCACATGAAAAAATCGGTTCCACCCCGCCTGGGGCTTCAAAAAAAAACCTCCAACAAGATGTAAACTCAGTGTTCTTTAGACATCCCCTAATCCTAATAGAATATAGGCAAGGGCTGACCTAATGGGAACGTCCCCCTCTTTGTAGACCACTTTTGGAAGCAGTTATGCAAGGTATTACAGGTTTCTGTTTAGTTCTTCCGTGAATGGTTATATCCACGTGCAGAAAAGGCCATAGACCTCCCCACCCAGTTGATCAAGGCTTGTAGAGAGTTGGTCCCCCACCAACTTGATTTTGATGACTTCAGATAACCCTGTTAAAGGAGTTTTCCAAGATTTTTTAAAACCTCCCACTGTGCTAAAATAGAAAATGACCCCTTTGCACCCGTCCAAAACCCAGTGTCCCTTCCCCATTCCTCACTGATGTGTCACATTATGGACACAGATGTTTGGCCAGTCACTGACCTTGGGGTCACATGGGTACATGCAGTCATTACTGCCGACCCGGGGTTGGCTGCGCATCATGTATCCTTTAAACGTGATGTATCAGTGAGGATGGGGGGAGGGGACACTGGAGCTTTAAAACCGGGTGGTGATGGGAGAGGTAAGTATGGGGTAATTTTCTATTTGGTAGGGAGGATTTTAAAGATCTTAAAACCCCTTTAAGGAGACAAGAAAGTCTCTGAGATCGGAAAATAGAGGTTCAGGATTGGGCAACACATGGTAAAAGGGGGGGCAGAGAAAATTTTTGGGGCTATTAGGCTGAATTATAAGGCAAAGACGTTGCATGTCGCCCAATGGCAGCTTAGTCATTTGAACCCATGACCGTGGAGAGGACATGGCTGTGTGGTTGATTCTCAGGGTCAGCTTGGGGTTTGTTAGTTTGTTTGGGCCCTGGTCAATGGGTTTTTCCCTGTGGGCCCGCTAGTCCGCTATGGCATTTGGTAAGAAGCCCAATGGTGGACATGGACGATGGAAAGCTATAGCCTCCAGTACCGTCATTTGGTATTCAGAGCCGTCCTGTTCTCCATCTTCTTTTAAGATGCAGTGTTTGTCAGAGACACATCAGAGGTGATGGTGGGAGGTTTGACGGACCAGGACTTGTCGCTGTTTTTCTTTTTTGTTTCTCAAGGTTATACAGCCAAAATAATGAGTGTCTGCGATTCAGAGTCTGTGACTCATCGGTAAATGCATTAAAGGCTAATAACAAGACGCGGCTCGTATCTCAGGAAAACACAAACCCAAAGGGGGGAGTTCCAGCAAGAGCGGGGGACGGCAGGTTCTCCAACCAATCAGGGATGACACAGGGGCCCCGGGACCCCCAAAATGCCGGCTGCATGGAGACAAACCAGTAGCCGGTTCTGGTAGTGCTCAGTCAGGGCAGTGATAGATGTGATAGGTAGGATACTGGAAAAAACATTATTGCTTTTCATTAAAGTTTGGTCACTTGCTTCTTCACAACAGACTAGAGAGAAATGCAAAGACTTCTGAAGAGTGAACAGGAAATGGGTTATTGGAAAAGTTTATGGAGTTGACAATATAAGACAGTGGTGGAGGGTTGTGGGAAATGTTACTGGGGTTGGGTACGGGAAACTGAAGCTATAGGTTACTGGGTTTGGGAATAAGGAAAAAAGAGGAAAGGGTTACTGGAATTGGGGAAAAAGGGAAATGGGGGGTTGGGTTTTCTGGGGTTTGGGGAAAGGGGAAAAGGATGTAAGGGTTTTTTTGGGGTTTTGGGGATAGGGAACTGAAGTTAAACGGGTTACTGGGGTTTGGGGACAGGGGAACTGAAGTTTTAAAAGGGGGCTGGGGTTGGGGACAGGGAACTGAAGTTATAGGTTACTGGGGGTTTGGGTTTTGGGGAAAAGGAAAGGGATGGGGTTTCTTTGGGGGTTGGGGAAAAGGAAAAAAAAGGGTAAAAGGGAAAAATGGGGTTTGGGTATAGGGAAATTTGGGGGTTGGGTTTCTGGGGTTTTGGGGACAGGGAAATGAAAACTAAAAGGTTACTGGGTTGGTATAGGGGAAAAGGAGGTATGGGGTTTTTTCGGGGTTTTGGGGACCGGGGAAAAAAAGCTATAGGGGTTTCTGGGGTTTGGGGAAAAGGGGGAAAAGGAGGGGATGGGGGTTTCGGGGTTAGGTATGGGGAACTGAAGCTATAGGTTTTGGGGTTTGGGGATAGGGGAAAAGGAGGTAAGGGGGTTTCTGGGGGGTTTGGGGACAGGGGGAAAAAAAGCTATGGGTTTCTTTGGGGGTTTGGGAAAGGGAAAATGGGGGTAGGGTTACTGGGGTTGGGTACGGGGGAAATGAAGCTATAGGTTACTGGGATTGGGTATAAGGAATGGGGGGTAAGGGTTTTCTGGGGGTTTGGGGATTGAGGGAAATTTAAAAGCTTTGGGTTACTGGGATTGGGTACAGGGAACTGAAGCTATGGGTTACCAGGGTTGGGTAGGGGAAATGGAGGTATGGGTTACTGGGGTTGGGTATAGGGAAATGGAGGTATGGGTTTTGGGGTTTTGGGGATAGGGAAATGGAGGGAATTTTGGGTTTTTTGGGGGGTTGGGGAAGGGAAAATGGAGGTATTTGGGGTTTTGGGGGTTTGGGAAAGGGGGGAAAATGAAGCTATGGGTTACTGGGGTTGGTTTTAGGGAAATGGAGGGATGGGTTTTCTGGGTTTTGGGGAAAGGGGAACTGAAGTAAAGGGTTCGGGGTTGGGTATAGGGAAATGGAGGTATGGCTTACTTTGGGGGTTGGGGAAAGGGGAAAAGGAACATAGGGGTTTTTTTTGGGGGTTTTGGGGAAAAGGGGAAAATGGAGGTATGGGTTAATGGGGTTGGGTACGGGGAACTGAAGCTATAGGTTACTGGGGTTGGATATAGGGAAATGGAGGTATGGGTTACTGGGGTTGGGTACGGGGAACTGAAGCTATAGGTTACTGGGGTTGGGTATAGGGAAATGGAGGTATGGGTTACTGGGGTTGGGTACGGGGAAAAAAGGGAACTATAAGGACTGGGGTTGGGGGTTTGGAAATGGAGGTTTTGGGTTCTGGGGGTTTGGAAAAACCGGGGGAAAATAAGTATAGGGTTTCCCGGATTGGGTATAAGGAAATGGAGGTATGGGTTACTGGGGTTGGGTATGAGGAATTGAATGCATGGGTTACTGGGATTGGGTACAGGGAACTGAAGCTATGGGTTACCAGGGTTGGGTAGGGGAACTGAAGCTTTTAAAATTTAAAATGGGGTTGGGGGAAGGGAAAAGGAGGTATGGGGGTTTCTGGGGGTTTTTACAGGGGAAAAGAAGCTATAGGTTACTGGGGTTGGGTAAAGGGAAATGGAGGAATTTGGGGTTTCTGGGGTTTGGGTTTCGGGGAACTGAAGCTAAAAGGGTACTTGGGGGGTTTGGGGGTAGGGAAATGGGGGTATGGGGGTTTTGGGGGGTTTGGGTTTCGGGGGAACTGAAGCTATAGGTTACTGGGTTGGGTATAGGGAAATGGAGGTATGGGTTACTGGGGTTGGGTACGGGGGAACTGAAGCTATAGGTTACTGGGATTGGGTATAAGGAAATGGAGGTATGGGGTTTCCCGGGGGTTTGGGGTTTAGGGAATTGAATGGGGGGGGGGGGAAAGGGGCTTACTGGGATTGGGTACAGGGAACTGAAGCTATGGGTTACTGGGGTTGGGTACGGGGAACTGAAGCTATAGGTTACTGGGGTTGGGTATAGGGAAATGGAGGTATGGGTTACTGGGGTTGGGTATAGGGAAATGGAGGTATGGGTTACTGGGGTTGGGTACAGGGAAATGAAGCTATAGGTTACTGGGGTTGGGTATAGGGAAATGGAGGTATGGGTTACTGGGGTTGGGTACGGGGAACTGAAGCTATAGGTTACTGGGGTTGGGTATAGGGAAATAGAGGTATGAGTTACTGGGGTTATGTATGGGTAATTAGAGAGATGGGTTACTAGGCTTGGGTATGGAGATTTGGAGGTATAGGTTACTGGGATTGGGTATGGGGAACTGAATATATCCATTACTGGGGTTGGGTAGGAGAAATGGAGTTATAGTTTACAGGGGTTGGCTATGATGAATTGGAGGTATGAGTTACTGGGGTTGGGTTTGGGTAATTTGAGAGATGGGTTACTAGACTTAGGTATTGAGAATTGGAAGTATAGGTTACCAGGATTGGGAATGGGGAACTGAAGCTATGGGTTACTGAGATTGGGTATAATGAATTGGAGGGAAGGATTACTGGAGTTGGGTATGAACATGGAGGTATGGATGACAGGGATTTGTATGGAGAATTGGAGGTTTAGGTTACTGGGTTGGATATGGAGCATTGGAGGTATTGGTTACTGGGATTGTGTATGAGGAATTGTAGGCATGAATTACTGGGATTGGCTATGGAGAATTGAATGTATGCGTAAATGAAATTGGGTATGGGGAATTGGATGTGTGGACTTCTAGGATTCTGTATGGGGAACTGAACTTATGGGTACTGGGATTGGGTATGGGGAATTGGATGCCTGGGTTATTGTGGTCGGGTATGGAGAACTGAAGCTGTGGGTTAGTGGGGTTGGGTGTGGGGAATTGAAGCTGTGGGTTAGTGGGGTTGGGTGTGGGAAAATGAAGGTATGGCTTACTGGGATTGGGTATGGAGAATCGGAGATACAGATTACTGTGGCTGGGTATGGGGAATTGAATATATGGGTTACTAGGATTAAATATGACAAATTGTATGTATAAGTTACTGGGGGTGCGTATGGGGAAATGGAAGTATGGGTAACTGGGATTTTTGTGTGGGAAATAGGATGTATGGTTTTCTGAGATTGAATATAGGGAACTGAAGCTACGTGTTACTGGGGTAGGGAAAATGGAGCTATAGGTTACTGGGATTGTGTATGGGATGGGTTACTAGGCTTGGGTATAGAGACTTGGATGTATAGGTTATTGGGTTGGATGTGGAGAATTTGAGGTATAGGTTGCTGTGGTTGGAGATGGGAAATGCAGGTATTGGTTACAGGGGTTACAGTTATAATTGTTAAAAATTGCTAAAAAATAATGATATGCAATGCAGATGGGGGGAAACACGTGCAGCAGGGTTCCCCCATACCAATAAAGCTCTCACTATGTGGACATATTCTCATGTGTATGACCCTGTTTTACTTATTAATACTCGCAGTTGGAAACCTTGGGAGTCAGTGCTAGATTTTCCTACAGCGCCACCACAGGGGAAATGAAGCATTACACATCGTCCATTTATATTAATATAATATGCAGTACAGGAGGGATCCTCCATAGCAAGAGATGCTTTGTAACCATTCCCTACTGATGAGGATCCTGAACAGAGGACCCCTTCTCTATTAACCCAGAGTTCCATCACTTAATATAAAAAAATATATATATATATTTTTTATTTTATATATTTTATATTTATTTTTATTTTTTATTTATTTATTATTATATTATTTTATATTATATATAATATTTATATTATATTTATTTTATATTATTATTTTTAAATGTAATATTTAGCTGATAAATCCTGATGGCAAACTAACCTTCTGCACAATGTCAGTAAGCACCCAGGTAAGCAAATACAGAAAAGCATTGTGGGTTGGTGGTGTTACTAACAGCAGCTATAGTTCTTGCTGACCTTAGTCTATCACGTGTATTTTGCCTGTACTTCTTTCACAACTGGACGATCATGTCCTTATAAGAGGAAACTCATGTTGCACAGTTGTTTAAAATAGATTTTTGTAATGGGAAAAAAACATTTCATCCTTGCAATATTTTTGCTTCATCAGCCTTTATATTTTTTAATGATAAGCCACCCATTGTATGTCCACATCCTTTAGACTGGAATATGGCATACGTACCCAGGCTCGGACTGGCCCACAGGGGAACAGGGGAGCCTGGTAGACCTGAAGTTTTTTTTAACTGTATATACACCCTCAGAAGAGGCAAATAAGCATAGAAAGAGAGGCCGAAAACAAGAAGCAGAGTATAGGAGGCATGTACATTCATTTACAGTAGCTGTAGTGTGGGACCCTAAAGCTAACTCCACCGGTGGGCCCAGAAACAGCCAACTGGTGGACCCCTACAATTATCTCCACCTGTGGGCCCTATTCACCCCAGTCCGACTCTGTACGTTCCATCTTTTGTAAGTGTCCTTCAGAGATATTTTGTGATAACGAGGGAGACTCCAATTAATTTTTTTTTTCTTATTTAAAAAGCTTTATTGACAGAACAATGGATGAAAAGAGCATATAAATGTCCTACAGCAAAAAACATCCAATAGTGAGGAACCTTGGGCCTTGTGGGCCATATACAGAACAAGAGACTGAATATAACAATCTTTTGAGAAGGATAAAAGGCACTATTGTAAATACAGTAGTAGTTGACAAGTGCTGTGATTAATAAACAGCAAGTAAAGCGAAATACAACCATGAAAAAGGTTGTAAGGAATAATACAACCAACAGGCGGTGGGGGGAAGAGCCTCTCACCTACCTACAAAGGAGGGTAAAAAAACAGGGGGAGAGAGGGGAGGGGAGGAAGGAGGGGAGGGCGAGGGCGCCAACTGCAGACCTCCCCACCGAGAGGCAGGACCCAGACACTGACTGGTCCCGAAATAGGGAGGCCGGCGAATATAGAAAAATTATTTCAACGCGAAGAGAAAAGAAAGGAAGGCGAATAGGGGATAATGAGCATTAAGGAGCAAGCGATCGGAAAGAGGGGGGGAGGATTTAAAAGTGTCCAAATAAAACCACGTTTTCCGGAATTTGTCCACTGAGCCGTGTACTGGGCCAACAGCTCTTCCATACGGCATGTCAATGGATTTCAGCGAACTTTTCATCAAGGGTTTTGGTGGGTCCGGAGATTTCCATCCTCGGAATAACTGTTTTTGCCCTTGAAGAAAGGGGACGCCCGTAAAGATTGTTTATAACCTGAGACTGGGTGGTCAAACATAAATACAGTGAAGCTTCGGGAGATCTGGGAAGAGAGGGTTCTGTGAGTTCTCGTTTTAACTGTATGCACTCCATCCCAGAAATGTCGTATAGCACAGCATTCCCACCAGATATGTAACATAGTGCCTACACTGGACCCACAGCGCCAGCAGGTATCTGGGACTGATGGGTACCACTTATGGAGAACATGTGGGACTCTGTACCAGCGGGACAGGAGTTTAAAACATTTTTTTCCTGAGATTTAGAGGCAATCACTGCCTTTGGGTGAGTGTTTAAACATTTCGCCCATTGGGCGGGGAAAAGTGTTGGTTCAGCTCCGATTCCCAAGCTGCGCAATAATTTGGTAAGGGAGAGTCCCAGGGGGCAGCCAGCATCTTGTAAATACAAGAGATAGCATGTCGTGGTGGCTTGTCAAGCAAGCACAACTGTTCAAAAGGGGACAGTGGCTTATCAAGTGTAGTTGAGTGTTTGATAGAGTTATAATTATGTCTCACCTCAGTATACCTAAAGTGGGCATTAGGGAGCGCTCGCAAGTGGACAGGTAGAGAGTTGAAAGGAGGAAGAGCCGCGTCTACGAGTAGATTAAAGAACCTCGGCGGTTGGAGCCTGGAGCCCCCCAGAAACAAGTTCGGGGATAGACCAGGTGGAAAAGCTGGATTGTCCGAAATGGGGAGTAAAGGGCCAGATCTGTCAATTATGGGGCGGCTTGCTCTATAGGAGCGAAGTGTGGTCAGTGTTTGATGGATAGAGAAAGTGGTGGGGTAGGACTTAATCATGGAAGGAGTCCAGGTCCAGGGCAGGGATGCCAGACGCAATGGGCACACATCACGCGCCAGCTGTATCCATAGCCTGTCCGCAGAGGGTCATACGAAGTCCAGGACACGGGAGCAGATGGCTGCTAGATAGTATTTTTTGCAGTCAGGGAGGCCCAGGCCCACTTGTTCCTTGCCTCTAGTGAGTATAGAGTATGATAACCTAGGGCGACCCCCTGACCTGACAAATGAGGTGAAGGCTCTCTGGAGACGCTTCCAAAAAGTAGGGTTAATATAAATTGGGATAGTTTGCATAAGATAGAGGATATGGGGTAAGATTGTCATCTTCAGGATATTCATTTTGCCAAACCAGGAAAATTCTCGCTTATTCCAGGAGTCCAAATCCTTTAGGATCCTCCGGTACAGAGGTTCAAAGTTGGCCGAGGCCAGCCCGTGAAGATCCGGGGGGATTTTGATCCCTAAATAAGTGAGCCCATCACGAGGCCATGAAAAAGGGAAATTTGATTTTAGCAAGTTGCAGGTCGCGGGAGGGAGATTTATTCCCATTGCCTCTGATTTGGACATATTTATTTTAAAATTGGACCACGATCCGAAAACTAGGGAGGGCAAGGAAATGTGTGGGTTGGTGACATAGACCAAAAAGTCATCTGCAAAAGAAGAACATTTATATACTTGCTTGCCTACATTTATCCCCGAAATGTCCGGGTTGGCACGAATCGAGGCCATCAGACGTTCCATAATCAGGACATAAAGGAGACGGGACAGCGGCAGCCCCGTCAGTGCCGTTATGTATATGGAGGGTGTCAGAGAGGGAACCGTTGATTTTTATTCTAGCTGTGGGAGCGCGGTAAAGAGCAAGTATTTTGGAGGTGAAACTGGGGCCAAGACCAAGTTGTTGGAGTGTCTGGGTCAGGGAGGACCAAGAAATTCTGTCGAAAGCCTTTTCGGCATTTAAAGACAGAACCATTAATGGAGTATTGTGAGTGCGGGCATATTGTATGATATCAAGGGTATTTATGGTGTTATCACGGGCTTCCCTCCCCGGGATGAAGCCAACCTGGTCAGGATGAATTAGATTCGGTAAGAGTGGGTTTAATCTATTGGCTATGAGCTTGGCATAAATTTCAAGATCAACATTGAGGAGAGATATTGGCCGGTAGCTCCTATAGGCTGTAGATTTTTGGATAAATATTTATTTATTGATTGCAGTTGATACCTATTTTTAGATTTTCAATTAGTACATTGTTAAAAATAAAGTGGGAAAAGGTAAAACCAGCAGCTGTAGCCTGATACAGTCAGGATGGGAAGGCCCATGGATATTGGGCCCTTCCCATCCTAAAATATCAGCCCACAGCCGCCTCAGAAGCGGACCATTAGATTAGTGGGTCAGCTTTTGATGGTAACCTGGCTTTTCCCAGTAACCCTGGGGTAATAGTGAGAGGGGCTTAGTTTCAGCCTCGTGGTGACAAAAATCACTACTAGCCAACACCAAGCCTGAGCTATAGTAATGGAGAGGTATCTGTCAGACGCATCCATTAATAACAATGAAATTAAATGGAAAATAAAGCACAGACACTAAACACACAAATAAAATATTTTTAATAAACTCCCCAGTACCAGTTCCTTTTAACCATTTTATTGAAAAATAGATCCAAGGCTGATCCGACGTAGTCCACCAAGTCCAAAGTAGTCTGAAAGGGAAACTTGTAAATAAACAGAAACATTACACACACATACACACATAAGTTGGGGAGCCTCACTCATTATAAATTCGAACTACAGGCAGTCCCCAGGTTACAAACGTTATAGGGACTGTAGGTTTGTTCTTAAGCTGAATTTGTATCTAAGTCGGAACAGGTAGATTTATTAAATGTAACTCCAGCACAAAAGGTTTGTTTTATTTTTGGATAGTGCAGGGAAGGGTTTTTACATTTGTTTTGCTGTCTGTGCCCCTGTTAAGAAGATTTCACCTCATGTTGTTGCTGTGGAATACTGGAACTTGTCGTTCCACAGCTACTATCTGCTGTGGAACATGGAACAACAAGCGCCATCATGCCCCATAAGTCTCCGTTTGTAACTAGGGGACGGATGTAAGTCAGAACGGTGTAAGTTGGAGACTGCCTGTACTGCTTAAATCACCAGGATCTCTGTTTTCCCATAGAACAGAATGGAGAGTTGAGAGCAAACACAATATAGTCTCTGTTCTGTATGGAGACTTTCGGGGGCCCATTTCTGAATTAGTTGCAGATGAGAACACCCCTTTAACCCCTTCACGACCTTGGCCGTATCCATACGTCCAGGTGGTTTGGGGGTTCACGCACCTGGACGTATGGATACGTCCTGAGGATCGCGCGAACTCTAAGGCAGAGTTCGCGCGATCGGCGCGGGGTGTCAGCTGTATATTACAGCTGACATCCCGCAGCGTCGGCCCCGACCCCGGATCGCTCCGGGGGGGGGGGCCGGTTAACCCCTTAATTATCGCGACGATCGGGTCGCAATAATTAAGAGAGACGCAGGAGGAGATCGCTCCTCCTGCGTCTCTGTCGGCGGCAGCAGCGCACGGATCGTGCGATCCGTGCAGTCCTGCCCCTCAGACACACGGAGGGCGAGATCCTTTCCCCGGGTTTGTCT
>JAODAL010069775.1:0-16206 GCA_025379985.1 Phyllomedusa bahiana
CCAAAAAAAAAAAAGTAAAACATTCGAACCCATATATTTTTGCCCCTTTTAATTTCATGCTCGATTCTGAGATTTGAAGAGTGTGGGAATACGACAGATTTTGGCGCATTACATATAGCTTAGTGCGCCAAGTGCGGCACATTACACTCTATGCCCATACAAAGTTTGGCGCATTAAGCTCTATGTAATGCGCCAAAAATCTTTATACTGTCGTATTCTACACTCTTCTCTATCTATTTAGAACTGGAGTGTTGGCGCCAAGTAAAAAAAAGTTCGAATTCATACATGTCGCCCTAATTTCGCTGAGCTGTTTGGCCACAGGCAGAGCGCAAGTCCTATCCCTATGAGACGCTGAGAGACACTGAGGCTGAAACAGGAAACGCTGTTCTATGTAAAACGAGGTCATGTGATTTTTCCAGCCAATCGCAACCATACACATCCAGTCATGACGTCGCACACACATCTCACCCTGCTCTATTCTGTAATCTGATTTGCTGGCCGCCAAAATTACAGGAAGCGCCGAAAAAGGCGCGATCTTAATAGATGATGCTCAGATTTTAACCTTAATTATCGCATGATCTGGAAATTTCGATCACCATAAAAACCTTGCTGATTTCAACTTTGTCGATAAAAATCGCTCAACACTACTAATAAAGTGACTTCGCTTCTGACCATAAAAGTAGTTTTTTTACGGAATTTGGCGCAATAATGCGGGGTTTTTGGATTTTGCCGCTAAAATCCTTTTCTTTACAGATTTTGACGCTAATACAGTTATCTTGCTGTATGGAAAGATAATGTGGGTTTTTGTGGATTTTGGTGCAAGAATCTGGTGCAAAATGTAATAAAGCAGTAGCACACAGCAGCAGCACACAAAGAACAATGTGCTCAAAATAGCTACAGTGATCTAAAGGAAGTGACTACTTAGCATGTTAACTCCACCTGTAGGGTGTAGTTTACATCCAATGGCTTAATTTGTGCATACATTAAAAAGCAGAGCAAAGACGCTCCAAAAAAACGCTCCAAAAAACGAAAAACGAGCCAAAAAATGTCCGTTTTTTCAGCTGCTTTTGACAGGCAGTGGACAGAAAACTCAGTTTCATGAACGTTTTTAGTAATTCGTTTTCAGGTTGTTTTTTGTCCACTGCAGTGTAGACATAGCCTTAGCTTTTTCAAGTGGGCCTTCACTCCTCTTGTTTAAAAATGTTTGTTTCTATGTACATATTTACAACATCTATTTAACTTGTAACTGTATCTTTTGATTTGTAAAGTGCTGCAGAATATGTTGTTGCTATACAAAATTATGGGCCCGTGTAGTAAATTTTGGCTTTTAAGCAATTTTGTTTATAAAATAGGCTAGAATGCCCCTGATTTAAATAATCGGCTTTACAGCGGGGCTAAATCAGGTGCATTTTTGTAAAAGTAAACATTTCGGCACAGGTATACCCCTTTGAACTGGTTACTGTTCCAGAGAAAGCCCCTAGAAATGCGTAGCAAAGTATGAATCTATAGCTTGCGTGGTTTGTGCTCCCGCCCTCTTTTAAATTTGTGAAAGGGCTCCCCTGATGTCAGGGTGAAAATCTCAGGCAGGAGTATTGATGGGCCCCATTCTAATGCCCCCCTTATTTATATTTTTGATAGTTCCACAAACAGAAATGTCAGATGAAATCAAACCCGCCCTCTATATATGGAGAAAGCTCATGCACATCTATATGGGAAAACGGATTTAAGTTTTCATTAGACATGTTTACGTAAAGAAACTTTGGGAAATATTACCCCGTATATTTCCACAAATGTTTTCTTCCTTAACTTGACCATAAGGCTAAGTCCATGATCTGATGGCATTTTTAAATTTCAGGGCTGCTTTTTTGGCGCATTTTTGTGAAAAGACGGGTGGTTTTCGGTTTTGCCGTTGGCCCCATACATTGATTGTACGGGGCCAAGAGAAAATCAGAGCAGAATTTGGTAGAATACTGTATACAACGTGTTGCATTTTCTGACGGATTTTAAACCTGGCAGTAAAAATCTGTTCAGTTTTGACTACAGCACGGATATTTCATTTCTGTCTATGCAGCACATACTGAATGTGCCGAAAATCCAAAGGTAACGCTATGTCATCTAGACATAGTCTAAGGCCGAGTTTAATTGATGTTAGTGATCTCCACTTAGTGAACAGTTGCACAAACTTATTTGGTCTACCACCCGCCTGGCCAGGCTCCCCCTTTATTCTCTTGACTGTCATTTCCCCAGGGTAATGCGGGGAGAATTGACATGTCGGTTCTTTCCCCAGGCACGTATTCTGCGCTGCAGGAAAGAACAGGTAATCATAGCTCTCAATAAGAGCTATTAATTACTGTAATGTCGGCCCATACTTTGGGTGTATTAAAGTGCAATTACGCTCCCAAGTGGATGTGATTTAAGCCGTTTGTGAACTACATTAAAATAGAGAAGCCCCTTACTGCTCCTTAAAGAGCAGAATTAAAACCCGCCTTCCCCAACAGGGTGGACCCACTTACTGTTTAAAACTTTTTCAGCACTGATTGGATAATGACAGACAGTGCAGGGACACACCCCCAACTGATAATACCTAGTGGACAGTTTAAAAATACATTTTTAGAAAGCATAACAAAAGAACCACACATTAAATAGATCTCAGGAAATATGCTCCAGAACTTTTATTCCATGGAGAATGCAATTATTTACTAAAGCAGATATGTCAGAAATTGCCAAAGGTTCTCCTTAATGCAATTCATAAACGATAAAAGGTGAACACAGCTGGTCAAAAATTGGAGATTAGTTGAAAAGTTAATGATCAGCTATGTAGGAGAGCTGCTTTCCTGCAGCTTAATATATCTGAATAAGCATTGCAATTTGAAAGAAGCAAAACAGAAAACCAGAATTTAATTATCTATTGTTGTATAAAAACTACCTATCCAGATGATCACTGATTCAAGGCCAAAACTGTTATCCACTTCACAAGAATGCAAATACAGGGTTCTTTGAAATGACTTTAGCACATCTGATCAAAATCTTCATTCCTTATACCCAAAGAAATTGTTTAAGAACTTTTTGTATCTTAACCCTTTTTGCATCACATCTTAGGAAATACTTCATAGAAGAAATCAATTATATACTTGATGGTGCTGAATATCACACTGCATCCGTTAAATGTTGTGTTTGACAATTAAAGCAATGTTTAGCATAGAATTCTAGCCATGTAGAATTTATAAAATACTGTGTAGTTACATAGTTAGTGCGATTGAAAAAAGACACGTGTCCATCAAGTTCAACCAAGGGTGGGGAAAATGTGGGTGAAGGGAAGGAGACAAGGATTTCAAGCCTCGCCTCCCCAATGGTTAATGCCCTGAAACCCATAAACCAAGAACCAATCTGCTCCAGCGGAAACCCCATCTCTGACCGCAGAGCCCCAACCAGACAGGATCCAGAATTTTACATGGCTACGTACGCATTAATATTCTTTAGTTTCAGGTAGTTATATCAGCCTTTCTTGAAATTAGCAACCGTTCCTGCTGTGACCAGCTCCTCAGGCAGCTATTCCACATATTTACAGTTCTCACAGTGAAGAACGCTTTTCTCCTCTGGAAATTGAATCTTTTTTTCTCCAGCCAAAGGGAATGTCCCTTTGTCTCTTGAGGGGGTTTCACATGAAATAATTTTTCCCCATACTTTTTTGTAGGGACCATTTATATATTTATATAAGTTAATGATGCCCCCCCACCCCAAGCTGTCTTTTCTCAAGACTAAATACTTTCAATTCTACTAACTTCTGCTCATAACTAAGATGCTCCATTCCCCTTATAAGTTTGGTTGCTCGTCTTTGCACTCTCTCTAGCTCTATTACATCTTTTTTTATAAACTGGAGCCCAGAACTGAACAGCATATTCCAAGTGAGGTCTCACCAATGGTTTATACAGCGGTAGAATTACATCCTTGTCCCGCGAGTCCATGCCTCTTTTAATACACGCCAATATCTTGCTTTCTGTAGAGGCAGCTGATTGACACTGCATGCTGTTCTGTAGTCTACGATCAACAAGAACGCCCAGATCTTTCTCAACAAGCGATTGTTCCAGTTTTTCTCCCCCTAGGACATATGATGCCTGCAGATTATTCAAACACAAATGCAGAATCTTACATTTATCCACATTGAACCTCATTTGCCAAGTGGATGCCCAAACACTCAATTTGTTCAGGTCTGCTAGCAATTTATGAACATCTTCCATTGATTGCACTACACTACATGGCTTTGTATCATCTGCAAAAATAGAAACCATGCTAATTATCCCCTCCACTTTATCATTAATGAATACATTGAATAAAAGAGGACCCAATGCTGAGCCCTGGAGCACACCACTCATAACCAAGGACCACTCAGATTATATTTAAATTAACACTACTCTGAGTATGATCTGATAGCCAGTTTTTAATCCAATTATACACTAACTCAATGGATTCTAATTTACCCAATAAACGCTTATGAGGGACAGTGTCAAACGCCTTTGTAAAGTTTAAAAACACTATATAAGTGTAATGGGTTTGCACACATCTCTTGTCAATGTACTAATAATCAGAGCATTTAACCATGTGATTTCCATTGTCTTTTGGGCTTACCTCAACTTGGCCATATTTGGGACTTCCATTATTTTTAAAATTAGAGTCCAGGCTACTACTATGTTAAGAATGGAGAGGTTTCAGAGCTTGTCCTTGAAATAGATGTAGACCCTATAAGTGGGACTGCACCTGTCTGACACTGATGACATATCCCAGCAATTTGTCAATTTGTCATTTTGTACCTTGATGACATTCTTATATTTTCAGACATCATGAAGGAACATCGCAGACATGTCCAGTTACTCTTGGAATGACTACTGGAGAATGGGCCTTATATCAAATTAGAAAAAATGTGAATTTGAATAAATAGAGATTTGAATTCTTGCATATAAAATCTTCCCAGAAGATCTGAGCATGAATCCTAGTAAATCCCAAGCTGTGGTGGATGGGCCCCTTTAAGAAATGCTGTTCAGCAATTTGTAGAGTTTTTAAATGTCATAATTCACAAGGCTTTTTAAAAGTCATCCTAGAAATCACTTGACTCACAAAGAAAACCAGAGCATTTTTGTGGTCTCCAGAGGCACAGATTGCTTTTGATCAACTAAAGACTCATGTTAGGAAATAAAGAACTGTTAGCTATTAAAGTTGCTTTTTCTGAATGGAGACATATTTTAGATGGAGCTAATCATCAAATAACTGTCCTTAATGACTACAAAAATATAGAATTCTTCCGTACAGCTAGAAGATTGTCTGCAAGACAAGCACACTGGTCCACAGAAATGGCAGGGATGATACCTTGTCTGGCATTCTTGGTGAACCTCAGAAGGAGTCTAAAACAAATTCTACTATTTTGTCTTCTAAACATTTTGTGAGACTTGACTCCAAAGAATTGTTAACAATTTTTATAAACGGATATCAGAATAAGTCTTTTCTCAACCATCCCTTTTAATATGAAGACTGTTACCAAATATATTGCTGTATTCATTTTTGCTCTGTTAATTTTTGATTTCTCCAAGCTGCTGTCCAACCATGGTAAGTCACTCCCTGCTGAATGGTATCAGTAGCACAGGAGTTTGTTTACCTAGGTAGACGACATATTTTAACCCTTAGAAATCTATGGCTTTGTGCGCTGCAGATTATAAACCTCCTGCACTCATGACACTGTAACAGGAATATCAAAGAATAGCAGAGATGATTTGCAAATCACTGTTAAAGAGTCACCCACAGCCTGACAAGGAAATGCTGTGTCTGAAGCTGACGGTGCCTCTGTGAAACAGCATGGTGAGACAATCCCTTTAAAGCGAACCTGTCACATAGATTATGACCCCCTTGCTGCGGACAGTACAAGCTAGTGACAGAGATGGCTGTTTGCAGTGCCTGTGGTGTCTTTATTCTGAAAAATGCTGTCGTTTTAAGCCTTTAATGCTCAAATCTTATTCCATGAGCAGGGTGTTAGCCCCGCCCACCAAAGACAGCCCCACCCACCTGACATTATTCAGCATATATCTATCTACCTTTTCAAAGTAATAGGTCTATCAGTTGAGGTGGGCAGGGCTAGCCTCAAATGGGGGGGGTTTGAAAAATCTGACTCTTTAAACGAATCTTTTCTGGCTGAAAACCGCAGATTTGATCATTAAATACTCAAAAACTACAGCATCTTACAGAATAAGGGACACAGCACTGGAAACAGCAGGTCTGTCACTAGCTTGTGCTGTCCTCAGCAAGGGGGGGCATAAACTATGTGACAGGTTCTCTTTAAGGAGTGGTTATCGATGCAGGAACACAGATTATATGTCCCTGAGTCCACTCGGTCAACGATTCCAGATTTGCAGGATATCTTAGAGTTATAAATAGTGTTGAGCGATTGCGTTGGCTATCGAGATCGATCGATAGTCGGCCGCTATCGATCAGGTTTTTTTCGATAGAGAGCATCGATTATGCGCGATGACCATTAAAGTCCTAATGGAGAGCAACAACACCTTCATTATTACACCCAAACAAGGCTGAGAAGCGAAATAATATCCACAACAGTCAAAATGGATACGTGCTATCATCTTAGGCAACACAACTAGTTATAAAAATCCACAGAAAAAAAGTCACAGACCCATTAACTATCCCTGCTTGTACCACAGCCTTGACCATAAAACCTGCATCACACACCCACAAATTAAAAAGTGCCAGAAGGCATTATGATTTGAACCTCATGTTACTTGAACTGGACATGTGAATATCCCTGTCCTGAACACAGCAGTTAGCACCCAAACACGCATGAACCCCCACATTTAAAAAGTTCCGCAAAAAGGAGGTCTTTCAACCACCATTTTAGTTGAACTGGACATTGACTATACCTGACCTGGGCCACAGCAATGAGCCCCAAAACTGCATGACCCCCCACATTTAAAAAGTGCCGGAAAAAGGATCTTTCCACCACCATTTTAGTTTCAACTGGACATTGACTATAACCTGTCCTCTGGGCCACAGCATGAGCCCTAAACCTGCATGACCCCCCACATTTAAAAAGAGCCGGAAAAAGGAGTCTTTCAACCACCTTTTTAGTTTCATCACTGGACATTGACTATACCTGTCCTGGGCCACAGCATGAGCCACAAACCTGCATTGACCCCCACATATAAAAAGTGCAGTGAAAAAGGATTCCTATCAGCCACCATTTTAGTTTCCAACTGACATTGACTATCCTGTACCTGGGCCACAGCATGAGCCCCAAAACATGCATGAACCCCCACATTAAAAAGTGCCGGAAAAAGATCTTTCAACCACCATTTTTAGATTCATGGACATTGACTAATACTGTCCCTGGGCCACAGGCATGAGCCCCACCAAACCTGCATGACCCCCACATTTTAAAAAGTGCCGGGAAAAAGGAGCCCTTTCAACCACCATATTTAGTTTCTAGCTTGACATTGACGTATAACCTGTCCCTGGGCCACACATAGACCCCAAAACCTGCAAGACCCCCACATTTAAAAGTGCCGGAAAAAGGAGTCTTTCAACCATGCATGGTTTAGTTATCACTGGACAATTGACTTTACCGTGGTTCCTGGGCCACAGCATGAGCCTCAACCTGCGGATCAACCCCGGACACATTAAAAAGTGTACGGAAAAAGGAGTCTTCAACCACCATTTTGAGTTGGAACATGGACATTGACTATACCTGTCCGGGCCCACAGGCATGACCCCAAACCTTCATGACCCCTCATTAAGGAAAAGTGGCCGGAAAAAAGGAAGTCTTTTCAACAACCGATTTTAGTTTCCACATTGACATTGACTATACCTGTCCCTGGGCCACACATGACCCCCAACCTGCAAGACCCCCACCATTTAAAAGTGCCCAGGAAAAAAGAGTCTTTCAACCACCATTTTAGTATCACTTGACATTGACTATCACCTGTCCTGGGCCACAGCATGAGCCCCGAAACCTGCCATGACACCCACATTTAAAAAGTGCCGCCGGAAAAAGAGTCTATTCAACATCATTTTATGTTTCACTGGACATTGACTTTACCTGTCCTCTCGGGGCGCACAGCATGAGTCCTCAAACCTGCATCACCCACACATTTAAAAAGTGTCGGAAAAAGAGTCTTTCAACCACCATTTTAAGTTGAACTGCTGGACATTACTATAACCGTCCTGGCCACAGCATGACCCCAAACCTGCATTAACCCCCCCAACATTTAAAAAAGTGCCGGAAAAAAGGAGTCCTTCAACCACCATTTTTAGTTTTCACTGGACATTGGACTATACCTGTCCTGGGCCACCAGCATGAGCCCAAACCTGCATGGCCCCCACAATTAAAAAATGCAGGAAAAATGAGTATTTCAACCCATTTTATTTTCACTGGACATTGACTATACCTGTCCTGGGCCACAGCATGAGCCCCAAACCTGCATGACCCCCACATGCTTTAAAAGTGCCGGAAAAAACGGAGTCTTTCAACCACCATTTTAGTGTTTCACCCTGTACATTGACTATACCCTGTCCTGGGCCACAGCAAGAGCCCCAAACCGTGCATGACCCCCACATTTAAAAATGCCGTAAAAAGGAAGTCTTTTCAAACCACCATTTTAGTTTCACTGAACATTGACTATACCTGTTTCCTGGGCCTCAGCATGAGCCCCAAACCTGCATGAGACTGCCCACATTTAAAAATGCCGGAAAAGGAGTCTTTGTCAACCACCATTTAGTTTCACTGGACATTGACTAGACCTGACCTAGGGCCACAGCATCAGCCCCAAACCTGCCATGACAACCCACATTTAAAAAGTGACCTGGCAAAAGGATCTTTCAACCACCATTTTAGTTTCACTGGACATTTGACTATACCTGTCTGTGCACAGACCATAGCCCCAAACCTGCAGACCGCCCACAGTTAAAAAGTGCCGAAAAAGGAGTCCTTTCAACCACCATTTTAGATCACTGGACATTGAGCTATACCTGTCCTGGCCACAGCAAGAGACCGCCAAACCTGTCATTTTACCCCCCACATTTAAAAAGTGCCGGAAAAAGGAGTCTTTCAAACACCATTGTTAGTTTTTCACAGGACATTGACTAGGACCTGCCTGGGCCACAGCATGACCCCAAACCTGCAATGACACCCCACATTTAAAAAGGGCCGGTAAAAAAAGGAGTCTTTCACCCACCATTTTAGTTTCACCTGGACATTGACTATACCCTGTCCTGGGCCACAGCATCGAGCCCAAACCTGCAAGGACCGCCCACATTTAAAAAGTTCCGAAAAAAGAGTCATTTTTCAACCACCATTTTTTAGTTTTACTGACATTGACTAATACCTGCCCTGGCCACAGCATGAGCCCCAAACCTAGCATGACCCCCTACATTTACAAAGTTGCCGACTGAGAAAAAGGAGTCTTTTCAACCACCATTTTAGTTTTTCAAACTGGTACATTGACGAAACCTGTCCTGGCCACAGCATGAGCCCCAAACCTGCATGACTACCCACATTTAAAAAGTGCCGAAAAAAGGATCTTTCTAACCACTGCATTTTAGTTGACACTGGACATTGACTATAACCTGGTCCTGGGCCGACAGTCATGAGCCCTAAACCTTCTAATTACCCCACATTTAAAATGAGTTCCGGGAAAAGGATCTGTTACAACCACCATTGCAGTTACAACTGGACATTGTGACTTTACCTTCCTTGGCCACATCTATGATCACACAAACCTGCATACCCACACATTTGTAAAAATTGTCGGAAAAGGAGTCTTATCAACCTACCATTTTTAGTTTCGACTGGACATTGACTATACCCTGTCCTGGGCCACAGCATGAGCCCCAAACCGCATGACCCCCACATTTAAAAAGGTATGCCGGGGAAATAGAGTTTACCTTTGCAACCACATTTTAGATATTCACTGGACAGTGACTATACCTGTCCTGGGCCGCAGCAGGAGCCCCTAATCTGCCTGACCCCCACATTAAAAAGTTGGCCAGGAGAAGAAAGGAGTCTTTCCAAACCACCATTTTAGTGTTCACTGGACATTTGACTATAACCTGTTCCTGGGCCACAGCATGAAGCCCCAAACCTGCATGACCCCCCCACATTTAAAAAGTGCCGGGTAAATAGGAGTCTTTCAACCACCATTTTAGTTTCAACACTTGACATTGAGACTAGTACCTGTCCTGGCCCACAAGCATGAGCCCCAACCCTGCATGACCCCCGACATTTAAAAAGTGCCTGTAAAAAGGGAGTCCTTTCAACCACCATTTTAGTATTTGAACTGCACATGACTATACCTGTCCTGGCCACAGCATGAGCCCCAACCTGCATGACCCCCACATTTAAAAAGTTTGTGCCGGGATAAAATGGAGTCTTTTCTTCAACCACCATTTTAGTTTCACTGGACGATTGACTATGCTGTCCTGTGGCCACAGCATGAGCCCCAAACCTCCTGCATGACCCCCACATTTAAAAAAGTGCCGTGAAAAAGGAGTCTGTTCAACCACCATTATTAGTTTCACTGTGGACATTGACTAACCTGTCCTGGCGCACAGCATAGCCTACCAAACCAGCATGACCCCACATTTAAAAAGTGCCGGAAAAAGGAGTCTTTCAACCAACCATTGTTAGTTTCACTGAGGGACATTGCTATAACCTGTACTTGGCCACAGCATGAGCCCCAAACCTGCATGACCCCCACATTTAAAAATTTGCGGTAAAAGGAGTCTTTCAACCACCATTTTAGTTGAACTGCACATTAGACTTACTTTAACCTGGCCCTGGGCCACAGCTAATGATGCCCCAGAACCTGCATGACCCCCACATTTAAAAAGTGCCGGAAAAAGGAGTCCTTTCAACCACCATTTAAGTTTCACAGGACATTGACTATACCTGTCCCTGGGCCACAGCATGACCCATGGGCCGGAGTTACAGTTGGTGGCGGTGAAGAAGCCCAGGCTGGCGTTTTCCCCCCCCGCCCCCGCCCCCGTCAGTCTTATTAACAACCAGGATAACATGCCCTGATGACTTAGCAACGAAAACTGATCGTGCTTGAACAGAGTGCGGAAAGCGGAAGGTGTGAGAACTCCAGCCCCACCTTACCTCTGTACAGCAGTTCAAAACCTGGGTAGCGCTTGCCCCTCGCCTATGGAATTGTGGACCAATTGAGCTTCACTTGAATACTGGTGGTAACGCGACCTGTTACACCCAGGTGCCCTTTTATCTTGGCATTCTTTGTTCTCATTTACTTCAACGTGCTGAGAGGAACAATAAGTGGAGACGCATGCAACTAGTACTTTGGAACTTCGATCTGTCCGTCTCACATCTACCATGTCCCTCTGCATAACCTATTCACATCTGGTCAAGTTTATAACCTGATACACACCTCATTCCCTTGGTACAATTCAGTAGGAATTTTTTTAACAGCTATTTTGTACATTGTGCAAGCTTTTAGTACTTTAATTCAAGAAACACATTTTAAAATAGGATGAATCCCACCATGTCTTGTTTTCCTCCTATTTTTCATTGTAATGTAAATGGGTGTCTCAATACAGGGATTGATAGCTATGTTAAAGATCTTGCAAAAACAAGTCATTTTGCAATAATGTGTCCATTAACAGTGTCCAACCTATTCCTGTTTCGACAGCCCCCCATCACCCTTGAGCCACTCTTGACAATTGTGAAGAACAAATTTCTGTTAGAAACAACATTTTTTAGAATAGGACCTGTAGTATAGCTGCATGTCACAGCAAAATGCCCCCAAAAATTCAAAGCATGACCCTGAGCCACTTATGGATCAATTGTGAAGAACAAATGTCTGTTAGAAACAACATTTTTTAAATAGGACTGTATTATGTTGATGCCCTGTCAAGTCTTCCACAGCAATAGACCCCAAAAAATTATTCAAAAGCATGACCCCATCTAGCCACTGTTAAAAATTGTGAGAGAAATGTCCACTTAGAAAACACATTTTTTACTAATAGGACCATGATTATTGCTGATCTCACAAGCACATGACCCAAAAAAATTATAAATATGACTTCTCAGCCACTGTTAAAAATTGTGAGGAGAAATGCCACTTAGAAGCCACATTCTGTATCATAAGGACCATAATAATATGCTGTATCTCACAGCTAACAGACCCCAAAAAATTATAAATATGACTTCGAGCCACTATTAAAAATTGTGAGGGAGAAATGCCACTTAGAAGCCACATTTCAGTTCCAAAGTACCAGATTATTGCTTTTATCCCCACAAAAACATGACCTCAAAACCATTGACAATACGAAAACTTCTTAAGATAAAGTGAGTAAATGGAATACGGTGTTGCATGAAACCTTCTGTCTTTTACAGTCTCCTCACAGAAAAACCACAAAATAACTGTTGGAAAAGAAATAAAAATTGCAGTAATAAATGATCATTTTAAAAACAAGTTTTCAAGAGGACCATTTCTGTTTGAAAAGTAATGTTAAGTAGACTGGCAACTAATCGTTGACCTCGGCAATTGGTGCCACAACATCATCAGAGATAAATGCCTGATTCATATTGATGAAATCAAACGATCCACATTATCTGTGGAAAGCCGATGCGTTAGTCTTGTAATGACTCCTCCACTGTGCTGAAGGTCCGCTCATATAAGACGCTGGCTGCTGGGCAGGACAACACCTCTATGGCGTGACGAGCCAGTCTCGGCCATCGTTCCATTTTGGATACCCAGAAGTCTATTGGGTCCGGAACACATCAAAAACATCGTGTTGAGACGCAGATAGGTCGTCACCATGATCTTAAGCTGATCTCTGTGTGTTGTATGTTGTGCCCTCAGTGTCATGTTGGTGATGGTTAAATAAAGATTGCCAGAGGGCTTCTGCCACCCTTGCCCTGGCTGCTGCCTGCTGCCGCTCAAAACTCTACTTGGGCACTTCTACTGCTGTCACTGTCCGCTGCGTTAGTTCCACCCCGTGACATTTGAAGAACGTGAAGCAGATACAACAGCGAAGTCCACCAGTTGAACAATCAGCAAGGTCTCCATTTCTGCATTTTACTCTCTATTTGGGTGGGGGAAGGAAAGTGGCTGAGATTTTGTTTTGTACCACCACCCGGGGATCCAGGAGGGTGTCCACCGCAGTAACTGTTGTATCATTTTTGAAGCCTTAATGCGAGTAATCATGTTGGAAGGAAATGGAGCATCTTCCAAGCACTCATGTGAAGATGAGCCTTGATTTCCCAAGGCCTCTGGGTCGAGGGGCACTAAGCAAACTCATCTTCCTCATCTTCCGCCTCCGCCTCAAATTCGCGCACAAACCTCTATCCAAGGCAGGACGTCGGTAAACTGTCGGTGTCCCTGGAATCCATCCTTCTCCTCCTCCGCTTCCTCCGGCACAGCTTCAACACAGCCCTGACCTTGCCACAGATGATCAACCCTAATAGCTGATGGCGCCGCCTTCACTAGCCTGGACCCCGAACCACAGCCTAATAAGACCGATAAAATTGAAAAACTGTCGGATGACCTTGTGGATTTCAACGGAGAGAAAGGCTCTGTGACCCGCATCTGTGTCTGTGTCCGTCACCTCCCTCCGTCGCTGCGGGACCTGATGATTCTAAGGAGTGTCCCAACGATCGTACTCCAGAACTTAAGATCACCACAATGGTCATCGCTGACAAGGGCAATTCGTCCGCACTGACCATTTTGGTGGCATCTTCAAAACTGGCAAGGATGTGCAGTAGCTCTTTCACACCTGCCTCCACTCTCCGGTGGCTAACCACCCCAGGTCCGCACCGCTGCTTGTCAGGCCAGTGTGTCACTTCGTACTGTGTATGGCATTGGCGCGCCTCACACAATCGCTGTAAGAATGTGGAGTGGAATTCCCAGCGTGTTGCCTACGTCAACAATGAGACGGTTGACGGGGAGGCCGAGCTGACCGCCTGCAAAGCAGCCAGGCGGTACGAGGCCGGGGGCGAACGGGGGGAAAGTGCGAACTCAGACCCCGAGCCTTCTTCAAACAGGCATCCAACCCTAGCCTTTAGAAATTTTTCTGGACGACCCAAATTTTTTGACATGTGCCAGGGGGAAAGGGGAAGTTCTCCACCTACCCGTCTTAAGGGCGGCCAGCAGATTTCCGCCCGTTTTCGCCCCACCACCCTTCCTGGCCCCAAGGTTTTGGGCCCCCCCAGCCACGCTCGGTCCCTCGTTTCGGAGAGCCGCCACAGCTCCTACCTGTGGGGGGGATGGTCTCCAAAAACGATTAATTTCAAAAGGCCGGTTTTTTTCTGGGCATGTGATGCCACCCCAAAGGGCCTTGGGGGAAAGAGCCCGCATCATCCCTTGGGGGGTTTTTGAAGAGCGTGCACCAACCCGTAGAGGCCCAAACCCTCACCCCCCAGAGACATTTCCCCCCAGCTCCCCAGGGGTTTGGGCAAAAGGATAAAAAGCGGCCCCGGCCGTGCTTACTATTCCAGGGGTTTGGTGGTTAATGGACTTTTCCGGGAACAGATGCGACAACGCCTTGAAAATTTTTGATGGAAAACCTGGTGGCCAGGGCAGGGGCGGCCTTTTTTGGCCCCAAAAAATGCCTGCTTCCCGGCCAAACTGGTTTCTGGGGGAAGGGAGGGCCAAGGAAATTTGGGTTAAAACCCCAAAAGTGCCACCAAATTTGGGAAAAAACATTTTTCCCAAAGGGCCCGAAGCCTTGGCCCCAAAGCCGAATTTTAAGGGTTTTTGGGTTTGGGTGGTTTTTTTGGGGTTAAATTTTTTTCTTTTTGCCCCAAAACCTGGAAGACAGAAGGCCTGGCCTGCTAGACTGGCCCGGCATCCGGGCTTGGGGCCCTTTTTTGGCCAAGTGTTGCCTCCATTTTCAACCATGCTTTTGCTGCTTTTGACTAGACATGTTTGGGGGTGGGTTTTAAACCCCCAAAAGGGTTTTTTGCCTCAAAATTTTTAAACTTTCACGGGGAAAGGCCATATGACATCCCCTGGGTGAATCAAGACTTGCTCAAAGAAGAAGGGGGAAAAGCAGGATTTTTGGGAAACCTTTTTTTGACCCCGATAAGCGAGGAGCGGGGGTTTGGGGCTGACCGTGGCTTGGGGGAATCCCTTCAAAGGGGCTTCGCACCCCCCCTCTCCCTTTTTTTTTTAGGCCGGGGACCCCCCTACTGACACTAACCCCCCCTCGTCTTCCCCCCCTCGTCCACCCATGAAGGCCCCGCAAACAAATTCTCGGAAAAAAACCAGATGGATCCGCAATATCGTCATCCCATCAACAAAAAACAGGTGGGCCCTTTTTGCATCCTGACCCTTCTGCCCTCCCCAGGAGCTGCGGGGTACAAAAAAAAAGGGGGACTGCCCAAAGGGGTTGCCGACCCCCCGCCGGGATTTTTTTTTCCGATTTGGGCCGGGTTTCCCTTTTCTTCCTCTGAGGGATCAAAACGGGCGTCAAGGGAGACTAAATCATCCTCCTTTATCTTTTTAAAAATCCCTGACCCCAACCGATTTTTTCATCAAAAAGGTCCCTTAAAACAATGGGGTTAACCACAGTGGTGGGTACCGAGTTTTACATTTGGGGGTGTTTCTGTTTAAAGGAAAGCTGAGATGCTGATGACACTTTTTTGGCCGGGGACTGGGAGGGCAGGAGGTAAACCCTTTTTCTGGATGCAGTTTTCCTTAACCACTGAAGGACCCGATTGGCGACTATGTTCGTTACCCGAGATTTTACAGGGCCCTGACCCAGCGAAGACACCTTTAAAGGGCCCTGCAACTGACATCCCCGGGTTTTGCCCTTTCAAAGCGGTTTTTGGCCCAAGCCCCTGGGAAGGGGCAGACCCTTTTCTCGACCCCCCTTTCCTCCATGTTTCTACCCCCCACTCTTTGCTCGCTTTCCACCTTAATTTCGCCTTTCCCTTTCAAAAAATATAAAAATTTGAGAAGGGATGGAAATTGTGGAAAGTCCCTTAAATTTAAAAAACGGGAAATCACAGGGTATTCCTTTAAATCCCTCTAAAACAAAACAAAATTGCCCGGGTTCAAATTTTTAAATGCAAGGGTCTATCAACAAATCTGACGGGGAAAAGTGCAAAAAAAACTTTTCTGTTTTGTTTTTGGATAATACAAGGTATTTTTGGCAAACCCTTTTAATTCACCTGGGGACTATAAAAAAATTTTCTGTTTT
>JAODAL010069776.1:0-16206 GCA_025379985.1 Phyllomedusa bahiana
AATTCACCTTTTTGACTACAAAATTGCTGTATTCACA
The DNA here is from genome assembly GCA_025379985.1 of Phyllomedusa bahiana. Taxonomy (NCBI): domain Eukaryota; kingdom Metazoa; phylum Chordata; class Amphibia; order Anura; family Hylidae; genus Phyllomedusa; species Phyllomedusa bahiana. The sequence goes on from JAODAL010069776.1 coordinate 38, forward strand.
TTTAATTGCAAGGTGCCTCAATGAACAAAGCTGTAGTGCGCCAAAGTGAAAAAACACGTATCTGTAATGTTTTCGGATAATAAAAGGTATTTTTGGGACCTATCAATTCACCTGTGGTAACTACACAATTGCTGGATTCAAATTTAACTGCAAGGTGGCTCTATCAACAAATCTGGACTGTGCAAAAGTGCAAAAAAACACTTATATGAAATGTATTTGGATAATACAAGGTATTTTTGGCACCTTTCAATTCACCTGTGGTGACGACAAAATTGCTGTATTCACATTTAAGTGCAAGGTGCCTCAATGAACAAAGTTTGTAGTGCGCCAAAGTCAAAAAAACAACGTATATGTAATGTATTCGATAATAAAAGGTATTTTTTGGCACCTTCCAATTCACCTGTGGCGACTACAAAATTGCTGTATTCAAATTTAACTGCAAAGTAGATCTATCAACAAAGCTGGCCTGCGCCAAAGTGAAAAAACACGTATCTGAAATGTATTCGGATAATACAAGGTATTTTTGGCACCTTTCAATTCACCTGTGGTGACTACAAAATTGCTGTATTCACATTTAAGTGCAAGGTGCCTCAATGAACAAAGCTGTAGTGCGCCAAAGTCAAAAAACACGTATATGTAATGTATTCGGATAATAAAAGGTATTTTTTGGCACCTATCAATTCACCTGTGGCGACTACAAAATTGCTTTATTCAAATTTAACTGCAAAGTAGATCTATCAACAAAGCTGGCCTGCTCCAAACTAAAAAAAACACGTATCTGAAATGTATTCGGATAATACAAGGTATTTTTGGCACCTTTCAATTCACCTGAGGTGACTACAAAATTGCTGTATTCACATTTAAGTGCAAGGTGCCTCAGTGAACAAAGCTGTAGTGCGCCAAAGTCAAAAAACACGTATCTGTAATGTATTCGGATAATAAAAGGTATTTTTTGGCACCTATCAATTCACCTGTGGTAACTACACAATTGCTATATTCAAATTTAACTGCAAGGTGGCTCTATCAACAAATCTGGACTGGGCAAAAGTGCAAAAAACACGTATCTGTAATGTATTCGGATAATAAAAGGTATTTTTGGCACCTTTCAATTCACCTGTGGTGACTACAAAATTGCTATATTCACATTTAAGTGCAAGGTGCCTCAATGAACAAAGCTGTAGTGCGCCAAAGTAAAAAATCACGTATCTGTAATGTATTCGGATAATAAAAGGTATTTTTTGGCACCTATCAATTCACCTGTGGTGACTACAATTTTATATTATTCCCATTTAAGTGCAAGGTGCCTCATTGAACAAAGCTGTAGTGCGCCAAAGTAAAAAAACACGTATCTGAAATTTATTCGGATAATATAAGGTTTTTTTGGCCCCTATCAACCTGTGCTGACTACAAAATTGCTGGATTCTAATTTAACTGCAAGGTAGATTTATCAACAAAGGTGGAGTGTGCAAAATTGAAAATGAACACCTATCTGAAATGTATACTGATAATTAAAGTGGAGTTTTGCACCTAACAAAAAGACCTGCAGTTACTAGAAAAGATGTGTATCCTAATATAAGTTCATGCTGCCCAATATCTAGGAAATATTCAATAGAAAACTGTTAATAATAAAGCTATTGCAGTGCAATGTCTACACTAAGTCTTGGTGAACTATATCCAGTATTCTTTATAGAGCTTGTCAGTGTTCGCCCGCGGGCCCCTCCCCCCCGCTCCTCTCTGTGACTTTACAGCGGTAGATGCTCCTTCTCTACCTAACTACATAAAATCTTCCAATCTCTGATCTAACTAAGTTGTAAGGATCACAGCTAACAGTAGAGCTTTCTCTGTGAAGAAATATAATAATTTCGCTGAGCTGGTTGGACACAGGCAGAGCGCACGTCCTACTGCTATGAGACGCTGAGAGACACTGATCATGAACAGGAAGGGCTGTTCTATGTAAAACAGGGTCATGTGATTTTTCCAGCCAATCGCAACCATACACATCCCAGTCATGACGTCGCACACACATCTCACCCTGCTCTATTCTGTAAGCTGATTTGCTGGCCGCCAAAATGACAGGAAGGGCCCAAAATGGCGCGATCTTAATAGATGATGCACAGATTTTAACCTAAATTATCGCATGATCTAAAAATTTCGATCAACATAAAAACTGTGCCGATTTCAACTTTGTCGATAATAATCGCTCAACACTACCCACAAACTGATTCAGGAGCAGTCTCTGATAAAAGCAGTGACACCCCATTCCCCCAAATCACTGTTAAAATCAATTTCCTTTGTGTGAGATCTCTGCTGCTGCTGCAGCCGCTTATGTCAGGGCACAACGAGAGGAATGTGAGAAGCGCAGGTGCCGTCCGTACTTATAGTGCTGTGATGTCACAGAAGCCCGCCGGTCTCTGATTGGCTTGATGTCTGCACTTGTCATTTAGGGTCTTCCTTTCTTCCTCCCAGAGTTCTCTTCCCCATGTCACGCCATGTGCTTGCGGCCATTTTAGCAATACAAAACACACTTCGTTCCTGCGAATTACCCCAAACTTTTATTTTGTGCAGAACCGAAGTTTTCCTGAAATTCCAAACGAATTCCACTTCGTTAGAATCAATACGCCCATCTCTATTCAGGACCACGTTTTTCTAATTCCTTTCCCACTTTGAAATAGGGGTAGATTTGATGAAATGAGAGGGGTTATTAAGCATGTTGTAAATTGCAGAAAGACCTTTAGTAAAGCCTTTCTTCCCAGAAAGGAAGTATTGAAAGTCCGAGGAACAGTTTGAAGTGGTTGGCCAAGAAATAGATTGTAAAAGATGGTGTATCTGCAAATATGTAAAGAATGTCATTTTAGGTAGCGAGTAGGAAGCTGTTAGGTCTAGATATCCTTGCCCCTGACCATCTGTGGGGTTTTTGGCATCCTAGTCCACTGATGAACATGCTTCTGTAGGGGAAACGTGGGAACTTTTTGTTGTTTCCCTCCTATATTAAGAACCTTTTGAATCTTTTGTATTATATTCTCTATTTTAGGGACCTGATAGTGTTTTGAAAGGAAAGTCATCAGTGGTGTGGCTTTTTCGGGGCGTTATTAAGCATGTTGTAAATTGCAGAAAGCCCTTTAGTAAAGCCTTTCTTTCCAGAAAGGAAGTATTGAAAGTCTAAGGAACAGTTTGAAGTGGTTGGTCAAGAAATAGATTGTAAAAGATGGTGTATCTGCAAATATGTAAAGAATGTCATTTTAGGTAGCGAGTAGGAAGCTGTTAGATCTAGATATCCTTGCCCCTGACCATCTGTGGGGTTTTTGGCATCCTAGTCCACTGATGAACATGCTTCTGTAGGGGAAACGTGGGAACTTTTTGTTGTTTCCCTCCTATATTAAGAACCTTTTGAATCTTTTGTATTATATTCTCTATTTTAGGGACCTGATAGTGTTTTGGAGGAAAAGTCATTAGTGGTGTGGCTTTTTCGGGGCGATGACCCTGCAGACTTTAAGGGTTTATTGTAGGGGTTGTATTAGGGACAGTGTATCGGTCTATCGGAACTAGTGATTATTTGCTTTTGCCTTATCTGAGGACTAGTATATCGTGAGTAAACTTCAAAACCATGAGTAAATACTCTCCCTATAGTTATAACCCTGTCTGCATTTAATTACTTTTAGCTTTGGGTGCATAATTTATATCTATGTGTATCTACTGTGAATATCAGTGTTGGGAATTTAAGTTTTTTGTATATGTTGTTTATTTTAATCTGGATAAATAAACTTGTATTGTTTTATTGGGGATTTATTTGTTTTCTGTGATACATTTTGGAAGGCCCTAATATGTCTATTTGATTTCTGAGATAGGGTTATTAAGCATGTTGTAAATTACAGAAGGCCCTTTAGTAAAACCTTTCTTCCCAGAAAGGAAGTAGTGAAAATCTGAGGAAGAGTTTGAAGCGGTTGGCCAAGAAATAGATTGTAAAAGAGGGTGAATCTGCAAATATTGAAAGAATGTCATTTAGGTAGCGAGTAGGAAACTTTTAGGTCAGAAAAGGACAACAAATTATCTTCCTGAAATAGATGTTCAATTAATGTGATGCCTGGGTATGCCATATTGGGAAAATGAGCGAGGGGTTCCAGCATTCTAAATCTTCTAGTAGCAGATCTTTCTTGCCCAAGAAATAGAGAGGACTATGGAAGCCAACAGTTTCAGAACATCATTTAAGGATTGAAGGGAGGTAGAGGTGAAGGAAGGCTCTTAGCAAAGATGCAAGGATGCACGAAGGTGGGAAGAAAGAGGGAGGAGAGAGGAAAAGGAGCTTTCTAGTGATGTCCAATCGGGAGCGTTTGATGGGGACCAGACGAATATTACTTGTTCTAGGAGAATTGCAGAAACGTAGTTTTTAATGTTTGGAACGGCCATGCCTCCTAACCTGTATATATGAAAAGTGTGTCTTTTCTAATTCTAGCCTTCCTTCTGTTCCATATGAAATTAGAGAAAAGGTTTTGAAAATTGTGTATTAAAGGAGAAGGAAGGAGATAAGGTATAGTTCTACAAATGTACTTAAACTTAGGTAGCAAAGACATTTTTATAACATTTATTCTCGCAATCCAAGAGAGCTGGAGAGAGGAGAGTTTTATTGTTTGCCTATAAAGAAAGGAATAAGTCTGTATAATTTAGGTCAATGATCAGTTTCGGAGATGGGGTTATCTTAATGCCAAGATTTTCTATAAATTCTGGTGACCAGGTAAAACCAAATTTGGCTAATGTCGCTGCTTGGGATGTTCAGTTTGTTAGGGGGAAAAGAGAAGATTTCATTTTATTTAATTTGTAAAATGAAAATGTGGAGAATATATCTATAGTTCGCATGATTTCAGTGATAGACGTATGAGGGTTAGTAACCATGAGTATGACGTTGTCTGCATAGAGACTGATTTTATTGGTTTCTTTGTGTACCAGAATACCTGTGATTAAGGGGTTTTTGCATATGTGTTGTGCTAAGGGTTCCATGTATAGAACAAATATAAGGGGAGACAGGGACCAACCCTGTCTAGTACCAATGGATAATTAGAACGGAAAAGGTGTACGCTCAGAGTGTAAACTGTGGCCGATGGACAGGTGTAAAGAGATAGGATTGCATCTAGAATAAAGCCTGAGAAACCAATTTTGTGAAGAACCAAAGACAGGTAAGACCAGTTTACCCTGTCAAAGGCCTTTTCTGTGTCTAATGATAAAAAGGCTGAATCGGTAACATTGGTGTTAGAAATTTGAACCAAGTCTAACAGGCGATGAGTCGTGTCTCTGGCTTGATGACCCAGCTAAACCCCACCTGGTCCGCCATGTATGAACGGGGCTGTGCCAGAAGTCTGGCGTTTTTTCAGCCCAAAAACCCCAGATTTAGAATCAGGTGCACTCCAAAATTATTCGCATATGTGGGTGTCCACGTCACTTTGTAACGCGGCTGAGATTGGGGGGGGCATGCTGGAGGCATGTCGCACTGCAGCAGTTCGAAGTTACACATTTATGATGGGAGGACAGTAAAACTATTACTGCTTAAACAGTTAGACAAAGTTAAAAGTGGTCTGTTTTATTGCTCCTTTATCCCCAAAGAATTTGGAAAACTGGTGTACCAATTATAAATCTCTGGTCTAGTTGTTCCTGGGCTCATAACAGCATGAACCCACCAAGCACTCTGTGTACTAACTCCGTAAAGCCATGGATCTGGGTTAATGTCCTTTAGTTTGCCTTTTCCTTTGCTGGTCCAAACTAACAAGCTAACTTTCCTTGTTGTGCGAGGAGATATAGCATTGTGTGTGGCCAATTTGCTTTCAATCATTTTTGCCCTGGGAATGTAGTTGCATGTATGTTGGTTTGTCTTTTCCAAACCACTGTTGTATTTTGCCATTCAAACCATCCTCAATGGGCCAAAGGTGTTTTAAAAAGCTAGATACCCCTTGGAAGAACACCCTTGAATGTGGATGGCTGAAGTCTGTTAGTTTGACTATTTTGCCAACGGCATGCCCTTATGTTCCAGGCAGAAGTAATGACCTAACTCCAGTTTTGTAAACCAAACAAATTTTTATTACACATAAAAAAAATTATTTATTTTGTCAACATGTCAACATGTTGACAATGGAGTCAACTTTACTCTCCAGCTTCACTAAAATTTGCCAGACCTACTGTACGTCCCTATGGACACTCTCAAGGGTTATTGGTTCGTTATTTGCTACCTGAAGGATCTGAGGGGTAATATCCTCCAGGATCAGGGTAACCTTTTCGTCATCTGTGGTCTGGATGATCAAAATAAAACAAAAAAACCCAAGGTCAATTGGCACCATGTATTGACCTTAACAAAAGGCTACAACTGTATCAACTTCCACATCTGGCTAGCATTTAGCAACTTACACTCTCTGCAGATGTTGCTGGGGCCGGTTCGGTCTGCCCAGACGTCCCCTCTAGTGGGTCTGTGGCTCTTGTGGTCAAGTTTCTGGATGAGGCTTCCTCGTCCCCACCCGGAATGGGCCTTGGCATAGCTTGGCCTAGACAAGTATAGATTCTGGTCATTATAGGTGTTAAAAAAGGTGCCACAGCCAAAAATGCCATTTTCTAGACACTTTCTTGCTGTTGATGTCTTTAATGTTCATGTGTGAGTGGTTTAGCAGTCTCTAATTTTTTGGTTGTCTTGGTCACCTCTGTGATTCAATGTCTTTTTCTTATTTGCCTTAATAATACCATGTTATTATAAATTATTGTGTCCATTAGGTGACGTTTATAGATGGGCGAATTTCTGAAAAATTCAATTCGCTGAGTTTGCAGAATCTTCTGACAAAATTATTTTTGGCCCAAATTTATTTGTGACGAATCGTGTTAAAAAACAGCTATTTCCTGGCTGCAGAGAGCCTGGGGGTATTGTAGAACTTATGCATGCTCAAATATCATAGGGAGCGGGGTTTGGTCTTCATACAATTGTTTTTTTTTTTTTTTATAAACAGACATGACAGCCGCCCCCCTTTGAAAATTTGTTCATTTTCAATTCCCGGGCACTTACGGGGGCAAAAAATGCCCAAATAATGAAGTGGGAACAGCTGACAAGGAAACGTGCGCCAGTTGAAAGAACAAAGTGGGGCCCAAGATCCAATAAGTCAAAGAGCGCACTTTTTTAACCGACACAGATGATTCCCACAGATTTGACAGAACCTTTTTTTGGGTAGACGTGATAATGTAAAAACCCCCAAAAAAGTGGAAGGGTGTCGGCAGTTTTTTTGCTGATTTTACTGATCTTTTGCCCTTTTTTACCCGTAGTGTCCCTTTCAATCTTCAATAATCCTCGTTTTGCAAAAAGCCAAAAAACAAACAGGATTTGATCCAAAACAGGATGACCAGAAAAGGGGATATTTGCATGTCTTCTGTGTTCTGTATCCACTCTGCTTTTGGTGCAATCTCAGAAACCCTGATCCTTTTCATTCCTTTGACAGATGAAAAGAAGGGAAAAACCCAAAACATAGTGGTAACGTCAAGAGTGGGGGGAGGGGAAACAGCATTGGGACACCACACGTTTTTCCCAGGGACAGGTCGTGGCGCAGCGTGAGTAGGCCACAGAGGGCAAAATGCAATTTTTGGGGTGGCAAAACATCAGGAGCCCACAGAGTGGCACAATGACACAGTGTGGAGGTGGTACAAATCGGACCCCAAGTGGCAAAATGCACAGTGTGGAGGCGGCCCCTGGGGAAAGGTCCAAAAAAAATTCAGGAGCCCAAAACCCAAGAGTGGCAAAGACACGGTGTGGAGGGCGTCAACACAAGCCATTCAGGGGTGGAAAATGAAATTCTGGAGGTCACAACATCAGGAGCCCCAGAGTGGACAATACAGGGGTTTGGAGGTGACGGCTCAACAGGGAGATGAGGTGAGGGGGCAAAATGAAAATTTGGGGGGTGGCTCAAAAACAAGGACCCCAAGAGGGCCAAAGGAAAAGGGTTTGGAGGTGACGGCAAAACAGACCCTGAGGGGGAGAGGGCAAATGACAAATTCTGGAGGGGCAGCAACATCAGGAGCCCAGAGTGGACAATAACACTGTGTGGAGGCGCAGCAAAATAAGCCAAGATGGCACATGGAAAATTCGGGAGGGGTGGCAGCAAAACGGGGCCCCACGAGTGGCCAATGCCCGGTGTGGAGGGTGAGGGCTAAAACATCAGCAGCAGAATCAGATGCAAAATGAAATTTGGAGGTGGCAGCAACATCGGAGACAGGGGCACAAAAAGGGTTTTGGAGGGTGAGGATCCAAAAGCGAGATGAGTTAGAGAGGGGAAAAAGACAATTCTGGAGGTGGCGCAACTCAGGGCCCCACGGGAAGTGGCACAAGGAACATTGTGGGGTGAGGGCACAACGCGCGAAGATGAGGTCAGAGAGTGGCACAATGCAAATTCTGGAGGGTGGCAGCAACTCGGACCCCCGAGTGGCACAATAACCCACATGTTGATGGCAGCCACATCAGGACCCCCCAGAGTGCAGAGCGAATATGGAGGTGAGGGGCAGCAGAACAGCTCCCCAAAAAAGGAATCAACAGCATGAGGTAAAGGAGGGGGAAATGACGTGTGGAGGTGGGTGGCAATTCCATTCCGGGAAAGATGGGGGAGTCAAATGGGGGAATGCGCAGATGGGTGGCATCGGGCTGGTTGGGCGCATCAAATAGGGGCTGAGGGAGTTAGAATTCCAGATTTTTCTCAAATTTTTTGGGGGGGCCCTCATTGTTTAAATTTGGCATAAGCATTGGTGTGGGAAATCCCCCCCCCCCCCGATCCACGCCTATTCAATTTTGACAAAGGTCAGTCTGGGGGACAAGGGGTTTCCTTTTTGGGGGTAACGAGGGCCCCGCTCACTGAAAACCCGTCTGAGCCACACTACTGTCAGGCCAACAGCTTTTCCAGTGAAAATTCGGCAATTTGCGCCAAAATCCAGTTTGCTACCCGGGGTTCCAGGGATTTCTCCTGGGGTGGCAGAGGGCTGCCAAGTAAGCCCCCATTCTGGTTTCAGGTCTGAAAAGGTTGCTGCTGCGAGTACTTCCTCACTAAGGGGGTAAAGGAAGTGCTCATCAACGACTCCAATTTAGGCTGCTGTAAAGGGCTGCTACTGCTCCTCCTTCACCTCCCCACAGCCCCATGGAGTGGTACTGGCATGGGGAAAACCCCCGGTCAGCCTGCCAGAGGATGGACGATGGTGCAATAGGCAGCGGCCAACTGATACACTACTACTAAAAATATCCCATTTCTCCCCCCTCTCGCCAGGGGGAAAAAAGGCCCCCATTTTGGACCGGTAGCAGGGTCCAAAAGGGTTGAGGCCAGAAGTACCCCTCGCGGATGGTTCTATTCAGCTGTCATACCGGGCAAACAGATTGGGGGCCCATCTGCGCGGTGACTTGAGGGCCCCCCCTGCCCCACCCCACTGTATACTGCCATGGGTGTCTGATATTGCCTCGTCTTTCCATCTCCTTCCCTCCTCCGGCTGCTCTGCCCTCTATTCTTCCCTGAGTAGAAAAAACCCTCATTTCCCCTGACACTGCTTGTGCTCCCAATGTCCTTTCCCTCCTTTTCAGCCCCCCCGGGACTCAGTAGCCGTAGAGTAGTGCCAATCCCAGCCCCCTGCCCCAGACAGATTTTGCGCTTTTCCCAGGCATGAAGAAGGGGAAAGAGTTATTCACCCCCTAGTCCTGGCGATGACAAATAACGGGGGCCTCCTCAAAGGGCCGAGAAAAGGCAAGTTACGCATGAGTGCATGGTTGCTTCAAAATTTCCACGGGGGTACCCCTGTCGCTTGGGTCATAAAAAATCGTTAATGGCCTTTCTTGTTCATGAGTGGGTAAAATATGGGACTTTTAATCCAACGGGTGGAAAACATGCATTCACCCTATGTTGGGGGGGCCCCATTCGCCGCTGCAGTCAAGGAGGGTGTGCTTGGCTTTGTAGGAATGGATGAAGGTGCATGCAAGTTTCCGGGCCATTTGTAGTGTCTTCCAAGATGGGGGAAGATTTCAAAAACCCTTTTACAACGAAGAACACATCGCATGGTTCTCCTCCTTGGGCGACGGCCCCCATGTTTTTTTTTTTAGTTTGTCATGGTTCCGATTTGCAGCTGCCCGGGGAGAAAGCCACACATCGATTTTTGTTGCATGACGCGGAGCAGTTCCCCCCCTGTGTGATTTGTTCGCCCAGGCAAACCAGGTGTAGCTCGTGAAACCGCTGTCCCCGCCATGAGTTGATGGAGCGACTTAGATTGTGGGGTGGGGTGGTGGTGGAGGAGAAGGGGACATTGGGGCAAGGAGCACGTTTGAGTGGGGGAAAAAAAGCGGCGCCCTTGCAAGTTTTGGTGTGGGGGGGCGGGAAGCAACTCACCAGGGGGCCGAAAAGGGACAAGTATGTCACTGCCGTAGTTACAGCCCCAACTTCCACTAACGTGCCTCAAGAAAAAATTTGGCTCAAGGACGGCCCACCTTCTTTTCTACATTTTTGGGAAAGGGCGGGGGTACTGCCTTTTTGGAAAAAAATAAATTACGCTTGGGGATTCTCCACCGTTTCGGCACAAGCATTGCTCCTGAAGGGTGGGAGTCCACCTTGGAAAGGGAGGGGGGTCCCAAAAACTTGGAAGGACACGGTAGTTTGCACCTTAGGAGGGTTGGACGCATATGTTGTCTCTTTGGGAATCGCCTGTTAAAGTTTCTGGCGCCCTGAGTGGGGAGAGCAGGGCATCTGGACCCGGAGATGTGGCAAAGACAAAAGCTCCTTCGGAGAGATGGGAGCTTTACTGCCTGAAAAGGCATGCTTCCACTGGGGCTGCTGCTGTTGCTCCGGGGGAGGTGGACCCCCACATCTGAGACACTTTCTCCCGGCCATGGTGATGGCTGCTTTGTTGAAAAAGGGCCTGGTGCCAACTTAGTCCCCGCCAATTCACTTTTCCCTAGATTCTACATATAACTGTTGGGGTCCCTTTTTATCTTAGAAAAAAAACTGCCACACCGCCAAGTAGGTGATTTTATCGTCAACGCTCCGCACTGTGACTGTGAGTGACTATACCCCGTGCTCCTGAGCCCCGTGGCTAATTTTTGGGACCCCGCAAGGGGTTTTTTATTGGCCGTTTGATCCCACCTCGACTGCTGCCACCTGCTGAACCGGACACTCCCGTTTGTGGCTGGCCACTGCCCGATAGCAAGCTGACACCTCTTCTCCGCCTGATGATGAAACCCCTTTCGCACCCGGGTCCCAAGTGCGATAGTACATCGTCCTCGATTTGTGTTTGCCGCACTGTATTTTCCCCAAAAGTTCCAAAAGCAGAGCCCGATGCTTTTCAACATAACCTAATGCCACTCTCCCCATCACTATTCCCCCCTATTGAAAAGCATGGATGTCTGCCCCACCCCTTCATGCCCAAATAGCCTGTGTGTCAAAGGTTTGCTTGCTGTATAGTGGCGGGGAGCCCCGACCCCATAGTAATTCTGGCTGGGAACCGGGGGGCAGAGGGGGTTGAGGGCAGGTGAGGCCTGCTGACCCCCCCCCGGCCCTGCCAACTAAGGGTTGTGTTGCGTTCCCACTGCTTTGGGGGGTTGTCAGAAGTCATCTTTGAGGAAGTGGATGACGTCAACCCAACAAGAACTTTGGGTTGCTGGGCAACACAAAGCCCCTAGAGACACCAGCAGTTTGGCTCAGAGTCACCCCTGCTGTGGGGTCCCCCTTCCCGGGGGACCCGTGCCTGCTCCACAACTTTGTGCCACTGCCACCCAAGTGAATGGCCTGCTACCTCTCGGCTGAATATGTTTGATAAAAAATTAAATTAAGCCTTGTGTTTTTAATGAAAATATCTACAAAAAAACCAAGTTATTTGGCGAATAGAGGGAAAAAAAGTAAAGGACACCCGATTTTTTGCCAAATTACCGCACAATCAAGAATTTTGATTAAGCTTGTGTATGAATATCGTACAGAAAAAACCGATGAATTAGGGGTTGGGGACCAAAAAAGTAAAAAGCACCCGATTTTTGTCCAAAAACCCACAATCAAGAAGTTAGATTAAGCCTTGTTATGAAATATCGTACAGAAAAACCAGTCTATTTTGGCGTATGAGGACCAAAAAGTAAAGAAAACCTGTTTTTTTTTCAAATTACCGCCAAAAATCAAAAGTTAGATTAAGCTTGTGATGAAATATCTACAGAAAAAACCGATGTAAAATTTGGGGTATAGAGGGCCAAAAAATAAAGACCCCTGTATTTTTTTCCCAAAAATTTCCCCAAAATCAAGAGTTAGATTTAAGCCTTGTTATAAATAGTAAAAAAACCCGATGTATTTAGGGGTATAAGGACCAAAAAGTAAAAAACCCCCCTGTATTTTTGTCCCCAAAATTACCCCAATCCCAAAAGTTAGATTAAGCCTTTTTATGAAATATGTAAGAAAAACCAATGTAATTTTTGGGTATAGGGCCAAAAATTAAAGACACCTGTTTTTTGTCCAAATTTACCGCATAATCAAGAATTTTTAAGCCTTGTGTATAAATTCGTACAGAAAAACCAGATGTAATTTAGGGGTAAAGGGACAAAAAAAATAAAAAAACCTTGTATTTTTGTCCAAATTACCCCAAATCAAGAGGTAAATTAAGCCTTTGGTATAAATACCCACAGAAAAAAAAAATGCTATTTAGGCGTAATGGGACAAAAAAAAAAAGACCCCTAAATTTAGGCAAATTAAAACCCCAATCAAGGAGTTTAATTTAAACCTTGGTATTAAATACCTTTCAAAAAACCCAATGTAAATTAGGCATATATGGGGACAGAAGTACACCCCCCTGGACTTTAGGGAGAACACCCCCCAAAAACAAGAAAAAAAATAACGCGGTTAAAAAACAATGTGCAAATGCACAACCTTTATTTTAAAAGGTTTGTTTTTTGGGGGGGCCCCCAGTTCCGTTGATAAAAATTAAAAAAAACGAAGGGGCTTTGTGTAAAAATTTTTTATAAAAAGTTCAATAAATGCTGCAGCAGCAGCTAGATGCTTATGACAGGACAGACAGTGAGAAGTGTGAGGATTTAAGATGGCGTCCGTATTCATAGGTCTGTGACATCACAGAAGTCCGCCGGTCGCTGATTGGCTTCATGTCTGCACATGTCATTGAGGGTGTTCCTTTCTTCCTCCCAGAGTTCTCTGCCCCATGTAACTCCATGTGCTCACGGCCATTTTACCAATAAAAAAGACGCTTCGTTCCTGTGAATCACCCTAAACTTTGGCTTCGTGCAGAACCGAAGTTTTCCTGAAATTCTAAACGAATTCCACATCGTTAGAATCGATTCGCCCATCTCTAAATGAGATTGTTGTGAGATTTCGCAAACTCTGTGAAATTAGCTTCAATATGGTCTGTTCTAGAAGGAAGTGATTGAGGGAGACATGTATGAATCCTGGCACTGATAGACCAGTTCTAAATCGCTTTAAGGTAGTATAGATTGTGCCAGAATGTATGAACCTGTTCTTCTGCAGTTCATACATACAGGCGCATTGTAGTGCCAATACGACAACTCTTTAACTTGGTCTGACTGTTCTAACTGTTCAGCGCCAAAGTTTTGTTGTCAAAGAATCATAAATGTGTCTACTTCTACTAATGTGGTGCGACATGCCTCCAGAACGCCATAAAACTTTGGCACGCTAAAAAGTGTCTTTGGCGGGGTAAAAATGGATTTATCATGGCAAAGTGTGGTGTAAGCCTGGTCATAAATCTATAGATCTGGTCTAATACAGCTTTTTGAGGCCAGAATTCTGGCACAGCCCCGTTCATACATGAATGTCTTGTTTTAAATCAAACATAATCTTGTCTTGTTTCAAATCATCATGCGAGGTGGATCTGAAGGAAGAGAATAGTTGGTGTAACGTTGATACTGTTAGCGGTTGATCGTCTAATTGATCTTGATGTTCCAAATCAACCGCTTCCGCCTTGGATGAGGGGGCCAGAGAAAGAGGATGAAACTGAAGACCTCTCCTATTGGATGTTTTTTTTCTGTGAGGAAGCCAGAAAAAATTTTATGGCTTAATTCTTGGGTTCTCTTTAGATGTTTCTCTAATTTTGATGAGTGAGAAGGTCAGGTTAAAGAGGAAAAGTAAATACAAACTCAAGAAGGGATGCCTGTGAAAGGTATGTGCATTATTTTATTTTTTGAATTTTTTTTTCTTGAAGATCAGAAAGAGGTAAATATGAGTCAGTCCTCCAAAGTCTGGTGTTTGAGATCTTGTGGGACAAAAGCAGTAAGGCTGGATGGAGTGACTTCTCGTAGGCTGCTGCCTTCAGTTAGGATGCTGGTGCTGGATCAGTACAGCAGTAGGTCTCAGTAGGCCTTTTCCACAGGTGGAGCTCTAATTATATAAGGACTACTTCACCCAGAAAGGGCTTAATCACTAGACTCTTAAAAAGGCTTATTACTTGGCCATGGAATTGGGTGGGAAGATAGGGTACTAGAGCCGGACGGAGGGGTGTCGTGGTGAGGTGACGTAAGAGTGTAACTGGAGTTAATATGAGACCCCTGCCTTGATTCTGGACCCCTCGAGTGTAAGGGGTTAATAGTCCACACTTAGGAGGTTAAGAAGCTATATTACAGACTGAGTTAATATGAGAGGCTTTTGAGTCACCTGCACAGTACCAAAGAAGCTTATACTGGCTCTAAAATTCCCTTCCAGGACCGGGTCTAGGAGCTAGGAAGTAAGAAAAGCACAGGGATCTCTCTGTGTACCTGAGCAGGGCCAGATTGTGAGGGGACTTCTAATGGACCAGTCGGTACCTGGAACTGTCGGGTCTTCGTGTGCTGACAGTAGACTCGGGTCCACTCCTCCGTGTGCAGTGTGGAGAAGATGGGCAGGTAAGTAAGCGGTGCGGCTTGTCTGGGTTCCGTCTGTTAGCTCTGGAAGAGGCACCGGAGTACACACGGATGCACGGAGGTACGAGTGTTCAGGCAGCAGAGCAAAGACGCGGCACCAAACACCTGTGGGGATCAGGCAGGAGAGGCGGAGCTCTGCTGAAGTTGCAGGCCAGACTGACGCCGAGCAGGAGCCGGTGGTAAGTGCAGAACCGACTTCTTAAGATGAGTAGGTAGTGGAAGCTGTAGGCAGCTATACTGTGCAGTAAGACTTAGCTGCCGCTATTAGGAGAGCTGCTTGAGGCGATGCCCTATGCTGTGGGTACTTGCACGGAGGCCCGGAGCCTGGAGGAGCAGCGGGAGATTCGTCTTGGGCAGCAGCAGCGAGCCAGAGGGCTAGAAGCTGAGTGGACTGGGTTGACAGGGCTGTGTTTCACCAAAACTGTATGCTGAGGCAGAACAGGTCAGGAGCAGACAATATTGCCGGAGAGGTTAAAGGGGTTGTCTCCCTACAGAGTTTCAGAGATCTATGATGAAATAATGTAACATTACTTCCTGGTCAGACTCCTCCATACAAGCACCTTCCAGTCACTCTGTATTCAGCTCTGTGTTTTGTGTTTCTAATTAGTTTAAAGCTTAGAAGCTTCTGCAATGTAGCAGGAGGTTTTATTGAAACTACAAAACAAAAGCCTGTAATTAGTGTGTTTATTTAGATAAAAACAAGCTTTTTTACTTGCAGGCCAGCACAGAGCTGCCTGGACCTGTGTGGGTGAAAGTCACCCCTGTATCACATGAACAAACAGCAGGGGAAAAATTTGTAATATAGGTCGGTCACTGAGGGAAAATGAAACAGCAGGGGGGATAATATTATTTGTAGCATCTTAACAAAATAAGATGGACAAAGCAATATTTTGGGAAATGTCTTCATTTAGTGTTCCCTACATTTTGAAAGCTATTCTTTGTAGCGAGACAACCCCTTTAAGTTGACACGTTGTTCACTTGGCAGGCGGAAGCGGCAGGTCCAATAGTATAGGAGGCTAGCCGCACTAGGTCTCAGTAGGCCGCAGGTCAAACTGGTGTAGAATATCAGTAATGTCAACCCCAGTTCTCACAAAAAGAGATCAAAATGCTCCTTAGACACTGAGAAGGATGTGTCCGATGGGCAATAGTTCGGATGTCACGATACAAAGGTTGAATTGGGCCGACTTGAGGAGCCTCTGAGAGAGCTCACAGAAGATACATCTGCCTACATCCAAATTCATACCACGCCCCCACAATATGATTCTGAGGAGTACAGGCCATAGCTTCAGGGGGTTTG
>JAODAL010069777.1:0-16206 GCA_025379985.1 Phyllomedusa bahiana
ATTTCCCATGAATTATCTAGAAATTGTAACCTCCGGCCGTGGTAATTACGGCCGGCGGAGAGGATAATGCACTCGCCATAGACTCCTGATAATGTGGCTGAAGATACCAATGTCTGTAGAGATAAATGAGCTATAAATATGTGAACCCGCCAGGAAATGGTTCAATAGATGTCACCAAGAACCTACATCGCATATAAACAGCCACAAGTCATGTGGATATCGCCGCAGCCATAATACGGAGACGGGGTAAAGATCTGAACATTACATCCATCCTAAATGTCAGGAAGGATCATTGGCAAAATAGTCAGGAAGGAACAAGAGATGAGGTCAGGTTTTAGAGCAACTTGACTTTTTCCACCATTTTTCCGATTGAGGAAATAGGATCCGTAGAAGAATGACCTGAGGTCGTTCTTATTATATCAGCTTATTGGTTGGATAGTCCTAAAAGCAATCAGAGCCGGGCCATTATATCCAAGATGGGTGACAAAAATCAGTAGATGATGCCATTAGATCTGCTCTGGCTTCCTGTAGATGTTGTCATTGGATCTCCTCCGGCTTCCTGTAGATGTTGTCAATAGATCTCCTCCGGCTTCCTGTAGATGTTGTCATTGGATCTCCTCCGGCTTCGTGTAGATTTTGTCATTTGATGTCCTCCGGCTTCCTGTAGATGATGTCATTGGACCTCCTCCGGCTTCCTGTAGATGTTGTCATTGGATCTCCTCCGGCTTCCTGTAGATGTTGTCATTGGATCTCCTCCGGCTTCCTGTAGATGATGTCATTGGATCTTCTCCGGCTTCCTGTAGATGTTGTCATTGGATCTACTCCGGCTTCCTGTATATGTTTTCATTGGATCTCCTCCGGCTTCCTGTATATGTTGTCATTGGATCTCCTCTAGCTTCCTGTAGATGTTGTCATTAGATTTCCTCCGGCTTCCTGTAGATGATGTCATTGGACCTCCTCCGGCTTCCTGTAGATGATGTCATTGGATCTCCTCTGGCTTCCTGTAGATGATGTCATTGGACCTCCTCTGGCTTCCTGTAGATGTTGTCATTAGATCTCATCTGGCTTCCTGTAGATGATGTCAATGGATCTCCTCCGGCTTCCTGTAGATGTTGTCATTGGATCTCCTCCGGCTTCCTGTAGATGTTGTCATTGGATCTCCTCCTGCTTCCTGTAGATGTTGTCATTTGATTTCCTCCGGCTTCCTGTAAATGTTGTCATTGGATCTCCTCTGCTTCACTGTAGATGATGTCATTGGACCTCCTCTAGCTTCCTGTAGATGTTGTCATTAGATTTCCTCCGGCTTCCTGTAGATGATGTATGACTCCTCCGGCTCCGTAATGATGCATTGATCTTCCTCGGCTTCCTGTAGATGTTGTCATTTGGTCTCCTCCTGCTTCCTGTAGATGTTGTCATTAGATCTGCTCTGGCTTCCTGTAGAGGATGTCAATAGATCTCCTCCAGCTTCCTGTAGATGTGTCATTGGATCTCCTCGGCTTCCTGTAGATGTTGTCATTAGATCCCCCTCCGGCTTCCTGTAGATGATGTCATTGACTCCTCACGGCTTCCTGTAGATTGATGTCATTGGATCTCCTCTGGCTTCCTGTAGATGATGTCATTGGACTCTCCTCTCGGCTTCCTGTAGATGTTGTCATTAGATCTCATCTGGCTTCCTGTAGATGATGTCAATGGATCTCCTCCGGCTTCCTGTAGATGATGTCATTGGATCTCCTCAGGCTTCCTGTAGATGTTGTCATTAGATCTCCTCCGGCTTCCTGTAGATGTTGTCATTGGAGCTCCTCCGGCTTCCTGTAGATGATGTCATTGGATCTCCTCTGGCTTCCTGTAGATGATGTCATTGGACCTCCTCTGGCTTCCTGCAGATGTTGTCATTAGATCTCATCTGGCTTCCTGTAGATGTTGTCATTGGATCTCCTCCGGCTTCCTGTAGATGTTGTCATTGGATCTCCTCCGGCTTCCTGTACATGATATCATTGGACCTCCTCCGGCCTCCTGTAGGTGACGTCATTAGATCTCCTCCAGATTTCTGTAGATGATGACAGTGGATCTCCTCTGGCTTCCTGTAGATGATGTCACTGGATCTCCTCCGGCTTCCTGTAGATGATGTCATTGGATCTCCTCTGGCTTCCTGTAGATGATGTCATTGGATCTCCTCTGGCTTCCTGTAGATGATGTCATTGGATCTCCTCAGGCTTCCTGTAGGTGATGTCATTGGATCTCCTCCGGCTTCCTGTAGATAATGTCAATGGATTTTCTCCGGCCTCCTGTAGATGTTGTCATTGGATCTCCTTCGGCTCCCTGTAGATGATGTAATTGGATCTCCTCCGGCTTCCTGTAGATGATGTCATTGGATCTCCTCCAGCTTCCTGTAGATGATGTCATTGGATCTCCTCCAGCTTCCTGTAGATGATGTCATTGGATCTCCTCCAGCTTCCTGTAGATGATGTCATTGGATCTCCTCTGGCTTCCTGTAGATGATGTCATTGGATCTCCTCTGGCTTCCTGTAGATGATGTCATTGGATCTCCTCTGGCTTCCTGTAGATGTTGTCATTGGATCTCCTCCGGCTTCCTGTAGATGATGTAATTGGATCTCCTCTGGCTTCCTGTAGATGATGTAATTGGATCTCCTCTGGCTTCCTGTAGATGATGTCACTGAATCTTCTCCGTCTTCTGTAGATGATGTCATTTTCTGACTGCTGCTGGATAATCTCAGCGCTCCTAATGCACATTCAGCCAATCAAACAATGCAAGTCTTCTGCTTGCAGCCTCCAGCTCTGTACTAGAATGATTACATTCGTGTCAGCACCTCTGATCACATAGTGACTAATAAGTCACTGTATGCAGCCAGCTCTTCTCTGCTCAGGTCACACCCACTACAGGGGAGTGTTTCTGAGCTAACCTTGGCTTCAAAGCACACCCACTTAGTGATGACAAAACATCCATAAAAGCAGAAGCAAAG
Organism: Phyllomedusa bahiana; assembly: GCA_025379985.1. Taxonomy (NCBI): domain Eukaryota; kingdom Metazoa; phylum Chordata; class Amphibia; order Anura; family Hylidae; genus Phyllomedusa; species Phyllomedusa bahiana. The sequence goes on from JAODAL010069777.1 coordinate 2,982, forward strand.
CCATATGATCAATAGACGTCACAAGGTTTGCAGGAAGTAGGAAGAAGGAGAGTAAAGGACTCCCTGCCTGGTTTTGCAGAGCAATACAGCTAAATAATTTTTAATGAGTATCAGTTACAAAGTTCAATATAATTAAGTTGTGAGGTTTATAACAAATAAAAAGATAGTCCCGAAGAACCCCTTTAAACTGTTCAGAATGTTGAAAATGTCTCCAAGATATTCCAATCTAGCAACCCATGTTTCGTCAGTCAAGAAACCTGCCAATGTTCCATTATGTTCATTTAGAAATACAAGCATTTCATCCCGGAGCTCAAACACGCGCTGTACAACACCACCAAACGATAGCCATCTTACTTCTGTATGCAGCAAACAAGCGATGACTGAGAGGCCTGGCTTTGATGAAGTTAATGATTTTAACACACTCTGAAAACACACCAGCAAGATTTTCATCCATGTCCTTTGGCACTATACAGCATCGCCAAGCGATATCCATCTTACTTCTGCGTGCAACAAACAAGCGATGACTGAGAGGCCTGGCTTTGATGAAGTTAATGATTTTAACACACTCTGAAAACACACCAGCAAGATTTTCATCCATGTCCTTTGGCACTATACAGCATCGCCAAGCGATATCCATCTTACTTCTGTGTGCAACAAACAAGCGATGACTGAGAGGCCTGGCTTTGATGAAGTTAACGATTTTCACACACTCTGAAAACACACCAGCAAGATTTTCATCCATGTCCTTTGGCACTATACAGCATCGCCAAGCGATATCCATCTTACTTCTGTATGCAACAAACAAGCGATGACTGAGAGGCCTGGCTTTGATGAAGTTAACGATTTTCACACACTCTGAAAACACACCAGCAAGATTTTCATCCATGTCCTTTGGCACTATACAGCATCGCCAAGCGATATCCATCTTACTTCTGTGTGCAACAAACAAGCGATGACTGAGAGGCCTGGCTTTGATGAAGTTAACGATTTTCACACACTCTGAAAACACACCAGCAAGATTTTCATCCATGTCCTTTGGCACTATACAGCATCGCCAAGCGATATCCATCTTACTTCTGTGTGCAACAAACAAGCGATGACTGAGAGGCCTGGCTTTGATGAAGTTAACGATTTTCACACACTCTGAAAACACACCAGCAAGATTTTCATCCATGTCCTTTGGCACTATACAGCATCGCCAAGCGATATCCATCTTACTTCTGTATGCAACAAACAAGCGATGACTGAGAGGCCTGGCTTTGATGAAGTTAACGATTTTCACACACTCTGAAAACACATCAGCTAGATTTTCATCCATGTCCTTTGGCACTATACAGCATCGCCAAGCGATATCCATCTTACTTCTGTATGCAACAAACAAGCGATGACTGAGAGGCCTGGCTTTGATGAAGTTAACGATTTTCACACACTCTGAAAACACATCAGCAAGATTTTCATCCATGTCCTTTGCAGCTGTAGCCTAGCTAGTGGGTTGCTGTTACTCGTGGAGCAACTTCCTTGATTCATGCGACTTGACCAGACTTCTTTCCTGCCATCAGTGCAAATTCCAATACACTTTGTCCATGGCAATTTTGACTAAAAACTTGTCAAACACGTGGAAAAGTTCTTCCCCTGTCCTACGTCCTGAGATGGCTGCGAAAACAAGAAGTCCTCCAAAGGGTCACCTTCCCAGCAATATCTCACCTACAGCAGCAACTGTGCAGCATATGCAATGTCAGTACTTTCATCTAGCTGATTTGACTTGCTGAGGTCGTGCTATAATCTGGATACGTATGTCTTCTGACAGATCACCAATTCTTCTGCTAACCGCGCTACCAGACAATGGAATGGCTTGCAGTTTTTGGCTCCGTTCTTTTCCCAGTACAACTTCCCACATCTCTACCGCTGCTGGCAGTATAAGGCTATGTCTGCACGGCGAAGTTAAAATACCGTCATATTTCTGACGGTATTTTAACTTCGCCGCAACGTAGATTTTGCGCAATAAAACACGGTCGGATTTTGGATTCCTTACAGGAACCCGGCGTGAGATAGAACATGATCCATCTTCCACCAGACGAACGGCAGCTCAGCAGAAAATCCGTGCTGTGTAGACTACTGTACAGCACAGATTTTCTATTGAGGTCTACACAGCACCAGCTACAGTCAGATTTTTGCCAGATTTTTTTTTTTAAATTCTGCAATTATTTATAAGTGAACTGAAACTCTTCTCCCATAAAGTACAACTCAACTCGAGGCCGCATCCAACTGCGTCATCGAAAAAATAAAAAAGTTACAACTGTTGAAACGCAAGGAGGCAAAAACTAAAAAAAATTTCTGGTTATTAACTACTTTTCAGGCATTCGGCTAAAGGGGTTAATGGCAAAATTCCCAACAGTTGTTTGATCCCTGAATCCCTGTTGAGATCGGTGTTGATCTCGTCACTGGTCAGTAGTGTGATGTTACGGCTGATCAGTGAAGGAAACAATCAAACAACAAATTGAAAGCTCAACAGAACACAGGGTGTAAGAAGCAGGTTATTATAATAGTCTGGGGACACATATAATAATCAGTGCCCTGCGGTCATAGCCGGGCACGGGTCATCGTTGTGCCACTGAGTCATGAATAAAGCTGTAGCTTATGGTAAAGTCTAATGGTGTTTGTTTCTCACAGCCCAGTGCTTCCCCCCAGTGGTCGTTGTGTACATGACACAAATTCTTTTCACTTTTTCAGAAAATTCCAAGGAACCTTCGCATTTTCCAGGGAGATCTGGTGAGTTCTAGATCAATCTTCTCCTCTCCTTCCCATTGACTGAATCTCCCAGAGGTTAACGTTGTTGGTTGCAGAGCGTCCAGGAGGAGCGATTGTCCGCCACTATGGACTGGTTGGCCTCGCAGCCTCGTGCGGCGCAGCTGATCACGAAGAACCACCCAATACTATCCACCATGGAGCATCTGTTCAGAAGACACCTGAAGGACGTGAGGCGCCATGTCTTCAAGCCCGATGACAGGTACTTGTCCTCATTTAAAGGAGGAGTGCACCCGTGTTAGACTGGGGTGCACATGGCCCACCAGTGGAGTTAATTCTTTGGGGGCCACCAGTGGAGTTGATTCTTGGGTCCACCAGTGGAGTTAATTCTTTGGGGGCCACCAGTGGAGTTGATTCTTGGGGCTCAACAGTGGAGCTGATTCTTAGGTCCCACCAATAGAGTTGGTTCTTGGGGCCCACCAGTGGAGTTGATTCTTGGGGCCACCAGTGGAGTTGATTCATGGGGCCACCAGCGGAGATGAATTTCGGAGCATACCAGTGGAGATGATTCTTGGGGTCCACCAGTGGAGATGATTTTTGGGGTCCACCAGTGGAGATGATTCTTGGGGCCACCAGTTGAGATGATTCTTGGAGCTCACCAGTGGAGTTGATTATTGGGGCCCACCAGTGGAGATGACGTTCAGAGCACACCAGTGGAGATGATTCTTGGGGCCACCAGTAGAGATGATTCTTGGAGCTCACCAGTGGAGTTGATTATTGGGGCCCACCAGTGGAGATGACTTTCGGAGCACACCAGTGGAGATGATTCTTGGGGTCCACAAGTGGACATGATTCTTGGGGCCACCAGTTGAATTGATTCTTGGGGTCAACAGTGGAGATGAATCTTGGGGCCCACCAGTGGAGTTAATTAATTGGGGGCCACCAGGGGAGTTGATTCTTGGGGCTCAACAGTGGAGCTGATTCTTAGGTCCCACCAATAGAGTTGGTTCTTGGGGCCCACCAGTGGAGTTGATTCTTGGGGCCACCAGTGGAGTTGATTCATGGGGCCACCAGCGGAGATGACTTTCGGAGCATACCAGTGGAGATGATTCTTGGGGTCCACCAGTTGAGATGATTTTTGGGGTCCACCAGTGGAGATGATTCTTGGGGCCACCAGTGGAGATGATTCTTGGGGCCACCAGTAGAGATGATTCTTGGAGCACACCAGTGGAGTTGATTCTTGGGGCCCACCAATGGAGGTGATTTTGGGAGCACACCATGGAGATGATTCTTGGGGCCACCAGTGGAATTGATTCTTGGGGTCACCAGTGGAGTTGATTCTTGAGCCCACCAGTGGAGTTGATTCCTGAGGCCCAAAAGTGGTACTGATTCTTAGGTCCCACCAATAGAGTTGGTTCTTGGAGCCCACCAATGGAGTTGATTCTTGGGCCCATCAGTGGAGTTGATTCTTGGGGCCAGCAGCGGAGATGACTTTTGGAGCACACCAGCAGAGTTGATTCTTGGGGTCCACCAGTGGAGTTGATTCTTGATGTCCACCAGTGGAGTTGATTATTGGGGCCACCAATGGAGTTGATTCTTGGGGCCCACCAATGGAGATGATTCTTGGAGCCCACCAGTGGAGATGATTCTTTGGGTCACCAGTGGAGTTGATTCTTGGGGCCCACCAGTGGAGTTGATTCTTGGGGCCACCTCAGACACAGCTCATATTTGTCATTCAGTGACCCTGATTTCCAGTCTCCAGCGAGGACCCCAGCAGGCGGTTTTCATTGAGGCACAGTAACTGGGGTCAATTGCAGATTTTGGTCCCAGAATGGTGTTTGTTTTCAGTATTACATTGTATATTTCCCTCTCTCACCAGGAATCCGGAGTTTGTTTTCTATGATCAGATGAAGCAGACGATGACATCACACAGGTGAGTCTGCACCTGGGGAACATGCATGGAGGTGGTTACCCCATGACCTTCCATCTAGCCTCCCCTTCCCTCTGTGACTCCAGCCTAGATGCACTGTCTGTGAGAGTCTGATGGAGCCTGAAATCCCCTTCCTGTCTCCGCTCTGTCCGCCATGCTTTACCCTGCAGCACTGCTTGTTCATACTCTCCGCTGTGCACAAGCAGGACCAGTACATGTAGTGCAACTGATTGCAAACTACAAAAAAGGAGACCATCAGCAAGCTGGTGCATGAGGATATGAGAGGAGGAGCTTCACCAGGGGTCAGGAGGTCTGATTTAAAGGGACACTCCAGGAAAAAGTGATACAATGTGCTCTGCCTGGTGCATGGCCTGAGGGGGCGGGCCCTGTCTGGTATCTCCCTGTGTCATGCTCCTCCCCCTCAGCACCTGCAGGGTCCTTACAGGGGCAGGAGAGCAGACGGAAGGGGAGAGGGCACCAGTTCTCCATACAACTCCTTCTCTGTGTGTTACAGGGTGAAGCCGGCCGTGTTTGATCTGTTCATGGCTCTGGTCATTGCTGCATATCTGGGGATTATTCACCAAGCCGTCCAGGTGAGGAGCGCCCCAGTAACACTGCTGGGAGAGTTCACTAGTCACTGCATTGTATATGGGGGAATAGTATAAACCCTACATAGGAAATAGTATCATATATGCATTGTATATGGGGTATTAGTATAATCTATGCATTGTATATAGGGTAATAGTATAATCTCTGCATTGTATATGGGGTAATAGTATAATCTCTGCATTGTATACGGGGTAATAGTATAATCTCTGCATTGTATATGGGGTAATAGTATAATCTCTGCATTGTATATGGGGTAATAGTATAATCTATGCATTGTATATAGGGTAATATAATCTCTGCATTGTATATGGGGTAATAGTATAATCTCTGCATTGTATATGGGGCAATAGTATAATCTCTGCATTGTATATTGGGTAATAGTATAATCTCTGCATTGTATACGGGGTAACAGTAAGTGCTCTGCAATGTATAAGGTGCAATAGAATCAGCTCTGCATTGTATAAGGGGTAATAGTATGTGCTCTGCATTGTATATGGGGCAATAGTATGTGCTCTGCATTGTATATGGGGCAATAGTATGTGCTCTGCATTGTATATGGGGTGATCATATATACTTTTCATTGTATACAGGGTAATAGTATAATCTCTGTATTGTATACGGGGCAATAGTATAATCTCTGTATTGTATACGGGGTAATAGTATAATCTCTGCATTGTATACGGGGTAATAGTATAATATCTGCATTGTATATGGGGCAATAGTATAATCTCTGCATTGTATATTGGGTAATAGTATAATCTCTGCATTGTATATTGGGTAATAGTATAATCTCTGCATTGTATACGGGGTAATAGTATAATCTCTGCATTGTATACGGGGTAATAGTATAATCTCTGCATTGTATATGGGGTAATAGTATAATCTCTGCATTGTATATGGGGTAATAGTATAATCTCTGCATTGTATATTGGGTAATAGTATAATCTCTGCATTGTATACGGGGTAATAGTATAATCTCTGCATTGTATATGGGGTAATAGTATGTGCTCTGTATTGTATATTGGGTAATAGTATAATCTCTGCGTTGTATATGGGGTAATAGTATAATTTCTGCATTGTATACTCGGTAATAGTATAATCTTTGTATTGTATACGGGGTAATAGTATAATCTCTGCATTGTATACTGGGTAATAGTATAATCTCTGCCTTGTATACGGGGTAATAGTATAATCTCTGCATTGTATATGGGGTAATAGTATGTGCTCTGTATTGTATATTGGGTAATAGTATAATCTCTGCATTGTATACTGGGTAATAGTATAATCTTTGTATTGTATACGGGGTAATAGTATAATCTCTGTATTGTATATGGGGTAATAGTATGTGCTCTGTATTGTATATTGGGTAATAGTATAATCTCAGCGTTGTATATGGGGTAATAGTATAATTTCTGCATTGTATACTGGGTAATAGTATAATCTTTGTATTGTATACGGGGTAATAGTATAATCTCTGCGTTGTATATGGGGTAATAGTATAATTTCTGCATTGTATATGGGGTAATAGTATAATCTCTGCATTGTATATTGGGTAATAGTATAATCTCTGTATTGTATATCGGGTAATAGTATGTGCTCTGTATTGTATATTGGGTAATAGTATAATCTCTGCGTTGTATACGGGGTAGTAGTATAATCTCTGCATTGTATACGGGGTAACAGTATAATCTCTGCATTGTATACGGGGTAATAGTATAATCTCTGCCTTGTATACGGGGTAATAGTATAATCTCTGCCTTGTATACGGGGTAATAGTATAATCTCTGCATTGTATATGGGGTAATAGTATAATCTCTGCATTGTATACGGGGTAATAGTATAATCTCTGCATTGTATACGGGGTAATAGTATAATCTCTGCATTGTATACGGGGTAATAGTATAATCTCTGCATTGTATACTGGGTAATAGTATAATCTTTGTATTGTATACGGGGTAATAGTATAATCTCTGTATTGTATACGGGGTAATAGTATAATCTCTGCATTGTATACGGGGTAATAGTATAATCTCTGCATTGTATACGGGGTAATAGTATAATCTCTGCATTGTATACGGGGTAATAGTATAATCTCTGCATTGTATACGGGGTAATAGTATAATCTCTGCATTGTATACGGGGTAATAGTATAATCTCTGCATTGTATACTGGGTAATAGTATAATCTTTGTATTGTATACGGGGTAATAGTATAATCTCTGCATTGTATACGGGGTAATAGTATAATCTCTGCATTGTATATGGGGTAATAGTATAATCTCTGCATTGTATATGGGGTAATAGTATAATCTCTGCATTGTATACGGGGTAACAGTATAATCTCTGCATTGTATACGGGGTAATAGTATAATCTCTGCCTTGTATACGGGGTAATAGTAGAATCTCTGCCTTGTATACGGGGTAATAGTAGAATCTCTGCATTGTATACGGGGTAATAGTATAATCTCTGCATTGTATACGGGGTAATAGTATAATCTCCGTACACTGGGTAATCCACCGGTGCCTGGCCCTGACACCTATCTATCCTCAGGGTCAGTGGGGGTCTGACCGCTCCTTAATCCATCTCCTCTTCCTTCCTTAGAATTTCAGGCCCGTGTACTGCAGGTTTATTCAGCTGATCACTAAACCAAAGAAGAAGTGATCCGGAAGAAGTCGGGGGCGGCCGCCATTTTGCGAGTACAGAACCTCAGGGACCTGGACAAATAACAGCAGGATTACAGTGGTCATCTACCGGTGGCTGATAACAGAGAGTACACTGACTGCGGGTGAATGTGTATGCTCCGAGTACACTGACTGCGGGTGAATGTGTATGCACCGAGTACACTGACTGCGGGTGAATGTGTATGCACCGAGTACACTGACAGCGCCTGAATGTGTATGCACCGAGTACACTGACTGCGGGTGAATGTGTATGCACCGAGTACACTGACTGCGGGTGAATGTGTATGCACGCTCATGTAATGTATCATCCATCACTTAATAAAACTGCTGTCTTGCTGCTGGATCCTTACATGGGACTGCACATTCTCCCTGTAGATACAGTGCAACAAGTGTCTGATAATCCAGCATTTGTGCAATCTTTGGTTTATCCCAGTTTGCAGATTATTGAATAAAGTCACATGGGAGGTACATGAGGCCCCAAATCCTCAAGGCCATCGAACCTCTCTCCCCCCCCTGACTCCAGCCTCGCTGCACTGTCAGAATCTGATGGAGCCTGACATACCCCTCCCGTCTTATCACAAGCTGTTGCTCTGCTCTTTCCGCCATGCTTTAAACTGTAGCTCTGCTTGCTCATACTGTCTGTTTGTATTACAAACTGAGGAAACTACAAATATAAAACACTCTGCATAGAAAAATATAGTGGGCATGCTCGGTGATATGTGCAGGGAGGCTGATGATAACAATCCCCATTACCTATAAACTTCTATGAAAGATTGTAGTGGGCATGCTCAGTGTGGGGAGGCTGATGATAACAGTCCCCATTACCTATAAACTTCTATGAAAGAGTGTAGTGGGATCCGGTGCAGGGAAAGCGATTTTAAAGCTATTCACCTATACCCTTCTAGAAAAAACTAAAGTGGCTTTTCTCACTGTAGGAAAAGGGAGGCTGTCCCAAATTACTTTAATAACTGTGTCCATCACGATTTTTACAGGGGGTTTAGGGGGGCACTCGTCATTGCTGGGAGGCTGATGTTCACCGCTCCATCCCCCTTAACTTCGGGAAAGAGTGTAGGGGGTTTTTGTTTATCCCATGCAGGGCTTACTTTGCACAGAGAGGAAAAAAATAAGTTGTGTCCTCTACATATTGGCTTCTAAAGGAGAATATAGTGGGCACGTGTGAAATGTGGGGGGGAGGCTGATTTTAACACCCCATCACCATAGACTTCTATGGAAAAAAATGATGGGCTGCCTGTGACTGTGCGGCAGGCTATGTTAACCGCCCCCCATCACCACAATTTCCAGGAAAAGAGGTAGGGGGTTTGCCCTATGTCCGATCTATCATTTTCAGGGAGACTAATGTTAACAGTCCCCATCACCTATAAACTTCTATGAAAGAGTGTAGTGGGCATGCTCTGTGATATGTGCCAAGAGACTGATGTTAACCGTCCACCTAACCTATCGAAATTTATTTAAAAAAAAATTATGGGGCCAAATTTCTGTGATATGAGGGCGAGGGGGCTAATGTTAAAACCATCTTTATCACCAAAACCCTTCATAAAAATAGGGGCAGCCTGTGGTAGTCCCGAAAGGCTGATATTAACAGTGTTCATCACTTATAAACTTCTATGAAATCACTTCTGTAATATGTGTGGGGAGGCTGATGTTAACCATCCCCAATAGAGTTTTATTTTAAAAATGTAGTGGGCAGCTCGGGGGATATTACAGGGGGCATGTTAACGTCCCTTTCCCTATAAACTTCTATAAAAAGAGTGTAGGGGGCATCTCGTGATATTTGCAGGGAGGCGATGTTAACTGCCCCCTTTACCTAAAACTTCAATGAAAGATTTAAAGGGCCCCAGCCTTGAAGTGCGGAAGGGGCTAATGCAACCACTCTAAATTTATAGACTTCTAGAAAGTGTAGGGGAAAGTTTTGTGAAAATGCAAAATATTTTAAAAACCTCCATTACCTATAATTCTCACCATTCTTCTCCCTTTACAAATTAAAACATTTCCCCTCTTTTCCCCTTTTAAAATTTAATCACTCTTAAAATTTCAAAATCTATTAACATTACACCCACCTTCCGCACCATTACGTTTTTCTTATAGGAAGGTAGGGGCATGCTCCGCTGGTTGGCTTCAAAAGGGATTTAAATGGGCAGCTTTTGTATAGTGCAAAATCGATGAACGTCCTCACACCCCTTACACTTCTGCATCCATTACTTGTTGGCTTCTTAGGGGATTATTGGGGGCTCTGCGTGTTGGCTTCTACAGGAAAAAGTGTATGGGCCCCCCCCTTCTACAGGGAGGAAAGGGCATGCTCTCGGTTGGCTCACGAGGGTTTTTTGGGCTGCCTTTTGATATGTGCAGAGAACTGATTTGTAACATCCTATCACCCCTTTCACTTCTCACCATTTCTTGTTGGCTTCACAGGGAAATGTAGTGGGCATGCCTGCTTGTGGCTTCCAGGAGTGAAACGGCAGCTCTGCTCGTGGGTTTTTTACAGGAGCGTGTAGGGCATGCTCTGCGCTCGGCTTTTACAGGGGCGTGTAGCGGGCAACTCGCGCGTCGGGTTTTACAGGGGCTAGGGGGAGCTCTGCTGCGTCGGGCTTCTACAGGAGCTGTAGCGGGGATGCTCTGCGCGCGGCTTCTACAGAGCGGTACGGGCATGCTCTGCTGCCGCTTCTACAGGGCGGTAGCGGGCAGCCTGCTCTCCTTCTACAGGGGATGAGCGGGCATGCCTCTGCCGGCTTCTACAGGAGCGTGTAGCGGGCATGCTCTGCTGCGTCGGCTTCTACAGACGGAGCGGGGGGTCTGCTGCGTCGGGTTCTACAAGGTGTACGGGGAGGCTCTGCTGCGTCGCTTCTACAGGGGCGTGTACGGGGGGCTCGCTGCGTCGGGTTCTACGGAGCGTGTAGCGGGGATCCTGCGCTCGGCTCTACAGAAGTGTACGGCAGCCTGCTGCTCGGCTTCTACAGGGAGCGTGTTCGGGCAAGCTCTGCTGCGCGGGTTCTACAGGGGCGTTACGGGGTGCCTGCTGCTCGGGTTCTACAGGAGCGGTAGGGGAGCTCTGCTGCGTCGGCTTCTACAGGAGCGTGTAGCGGGGAGGCCGCTCTCCGGGTTTTTACAGAGCGGACGGGCAACTCTGCTGCGTCGGCTTTTACAGGAGCGGGTTTTCGGGGGAGGCTCTGCTGCGTCGGGTTTTACAGGGGCGTGTAGCGGGCAGGGTCGCTGCGTCCTTTTACAGGAGCTGAACGGGCCTGCCCTCGCTTCTACAGGCGGTACGGGCAGGCCTGCGCGTCGGCTTCTACAGGGGCTGAGCGGCAGGCTCTGCTGCTCGGCTCTACAGGACGTGAGCGGGGGGGCTCTGCTGCGTCGGCTTTTTACAGGGCGTTAGCGGGGAGGCTCGCTGCGTCGGCTTCTACAAGCGTGTAGCGGGCAGGCCTGGCGTCGGCTTCTACAGGGGCGTTTGGGGGGCAGGCCTGCTGCTCGGGTTCTACAGGGCGGGTTACGGGCAGGGGCCCGCTGCGTCGGCTTCTACAGAGCGGGACGGCAGGGTCTGCTGCGTCGGCCCTACAGGAGCGTGTACGGGCAGGCTCTGCGCTCGGCTTCTACAGGACGGTACGGGCAGGCTCTGCGCGCGGGCCCACAGGACGTGAGCGGGGAGGCCTGCTCGTGGCTTCTACAGGAGCTGTACGGGCATGCTCTGCTGCGTCGGCGCTACAGAGCGTGTACGGGGAGCTCCTGCTCGGGTTTTTACAGAAGTTACGGGGCATCTCTGGTCGTCGGGTTCTACAGGGGCTGTACGGGCATGCTCTCGCTCGGCTTCTACAGGGAGCGGTAGCGGGCATCTCTGCGCTCGGCTTCACAGGAGCTGTAGCGGCAGGGGTCTGCTGCGTCGCTTCTACAAAGGCAGCGGGCAGCTCTGCGCGTCGGCTTCTACAGGCGGTACGGGCAGCTCTGCGCTCGGGTTTTACAGGGGCGTGTAGCGGGGGTGCTCTGCTTTCTCGGCTTCTACAGGAGCGTGTAGCGGGCAGGCTCTGCTGCGTCGGCTTCTACAGGAGCGTGTAGCGGGCAGGCTCTGCTGCGTCGGCTTCTACAGGAGCGTGTAGCGGGCATGCTCTGCTGCGTCGGCTTCTACAGGAGCGTGTAGCGGGCATGCTCTGCTGCGTCGGCTTCTACAAGCGTGAGCGGGGAGCCGCTGCGTCGGGTCTACAGGCGTGACGGGGACTCTGCTGCGTTTGGCTTCTACGGAGCGGTACGGCAGGCTCTGCGCGTCGGGTCTACAGGAGCGTGAGCGGGGAAGGGTCTCGCTCGGCTTCTACAGGGGCGGTACCAGCCTGCTGCTCGGGTTCTACAGGACGGTACGGGCAGGGTCTGCTGCTCGGCTTCTACAGAGCGTGTAGCGGGAGGCCGCTCGTCGGGTTTTACAGGGCGTTAGCGGGGATGCTCGTGCTTTGGGTTCTACAGAGCGTTGCGGGCAGGCTCTGCTGCGTCGGCTTCTACAGTCATGGCCAAAAGTTTTGAGAATGACACAAATCTTATATTTTCACCCTTTTGTTCCCTCGGTTTTTTATTTGTTTTCAGATGTTTTATCCATACAGAAATACAAGTGCAATCATATTATAATTAACAAAAGCTTTTTTTACAGTTAGAAAGGTTCTGCACAAGTCAATATTTGCAGTGTTGACCCCCCTTTTTTCAACCTCTGCAATTTTCCCTGGCATCTCTCAACAACTTTTGGACCAAATCCGACTGATAGCCGTCCCTTTCTTGCCCAATCTTTTCTTTCATTTGTCACAATTTTTGGTTTTGTTTGTCCACCCCCTTTGAATTTTACCACAAATTCTCAATGGGGTTAAGATCTGGGGGTTTCCAGGGCCATGGGCCCAAAATCTCTATTTTTGGTTTCCCCGACCTTTTTTTCATCACCTTTTTCTTATGGAAGGTCCCATCATGCGGAAAAGGCTTTGTTTTATCACCAAAATGCTCTTGGCGTTGGGAGAATTGCCTTGGAGGACATTCTGGTACCCTTTTTTATTCATGATGTTTTTTAGCAAGACTGTTAGAGACCATTCCCTTGCTGAGAACAACCCACCATGAAAGGTTTTCGGATGCTTTTTCATTGGCATAGACAAGACTGGGAATGCTCACCTTGTCTTCCCGAACAACTGTTTTTTCCAGAGTTTCCCAAAAATCGGGAAAGGGATTCTCAGAGAAAAAGACTTTTAAACCCCCTCCCCCAGCATCCCCCCTCCCACCT
>JAODAL010069778.1:0-16205 GCA_025379985.1 Phyllomedusa bahiana
AAGCCTGTTTTTTTCTTTTTTACATTCAGTAAAATACACGAGTTTTTAAAAGGCACTACAATCAATTTTTCCTGCCATTTGTGGGGCGCAATTTATATCCAAGGTACCCCCAAACTTTTTTATGGGGTTAAATTGAAATCAAATACAGGGTGTATTTTCATAAAAAATTAACTTCATCAAACAAGGGGCCTTCATTTTAAACAAACGTATGTCCCGACAGAGAGGGGGCCGGCCTTCCCGCGAAAAGGCATGGACAAAAATTTTTGGGCAGGCCCAGGTCGCAGAACAAAGGGGGCTCGCAGAGGGGGCACTCGGTGGGCCAAACTGCCGCGTCATCTAGCGGCCGGGAATAGAACCCAGGGGTTCTTGATTGGTTGCAGGTCATCCACTTCCCCCAATGACTTTCTGACAACCCCAGCCAGATTGGGGGAACCTCAGAACAACCCTTATTGCAGCCCGGGAGGGGTCAAAGGGCCCCCCCGTCCTCAACCCCCCGTCCCCTCCGTTCCCCCAGCCGGGGATTAATGGTCTGGGCTCAGCCCCACTATATAGCAGAGACAATTGAGGAAGGGGATCCAGCTTTCTTGCAGCGAAAAAAATGGGGGCCCAAATCCCCCGCTTCTTGCAAGGCGCAAAGATAATTGGGAGGGAAAAGGGGGGAGGGCTTTTTGAAGGGGTCGCCTCGCATACCAAGACCTGGGGATAGGACAGCAGTGACTGAAACAAAATAAAGATATGTAGCCCACCCACTTTGGGGGCCGGGGGCAAGGGGGTTTATCATCTCAGAGAAAGGCGTCAGCTTTTCGGAGGCAGCGTGCAGCCAGCAAGTGGTTGTGGGGGCCGGAAAGTCAGCAGGGAAACACGTGTGAGGGCGGGAGCCCAAAAAGGGCCACGGGTAAAAAAACCGCTTTTCCCGGCCCAAAAAAAGGGGGCACAGGGGCTTAGCAGGCAGCGGCGGATGTCACCCAGTGCGGAGCGTTGGCTAAAATCCCAAAATCGGCGGGGTGGGAGTTCTTTCTAAGACACCGAGGGGCCGAATATGGTATATGTAGAATCTGTGGGCAAAAGTGAAACTGGGCCCGGGAGCAACTTGGCACAGGCCCCCGCGTCAACACATGCAAACCCATCCGGTGGCTGGGAGAAACTGGGTCAGATGTTTTGGGGGCCACCCGCCGCCCGCCCGCAGCACAGCGGCCAGTGGCACGCATGCCTGCAGCCAGTCAAGGCTCCACCCCCTTGCAAAAAAAGGACTGTTTCTTTTGCCCTCATTCCCGGTCCAATGTTCCTTCCTCGGCACTCAGGCCGGGAGCATGTTTACGAGGGGATTGCAAAAAGACAAAAAATAAAGTGCCAACCATCCTAAGGCAAAACTGACCGTGCTCCTGTCCAATTGTTGGTACGCAGCCCTCCCTTTCCAAATGGGTGGATCTGCCCATTAGAAAATTAGGGGTTGTGCTGGCCGGATGGAGATTCCCAAAGCCGTAATTTTTTTCCAAAAAGGCATCCACACTTCATAAATATTAAAAACTGAAGTTGGGCCCCTTGACTTATCGGTTTTTTCCCAAAGGGAGCAGGCAGCGCGGAGTCTGGAGCTGAAAACTAGGGTCAGGGCCAAATGTCCTTTTGGGCCCACTGGGTAATTTTCCTGCCGGAAACCCAACAACTTGGACAGGAGAGGGGCCCGCTTTCTCTCCACGTTTTTCAAACTGGGGGTCCTGCCCAATACCCCCCCTCCTCCTCCCCACCACCACCACCATCCACCTCCAAAAAAATACTGCTCCATCATACCACATGTTAGGGCACAGCGGTGTCAGCATTCACACCTGGTTCCCGGGAAACGAAGTCACACGGGGGAGAAGCTCCGCGCTCAGCAAGAAATCGGTTGGCTTTCTCTGCGCCAATGCAAAGCGGAAACCATGGTGAGGACAATAAAGGGAAATGGGTCCGCGCGCACCGAGGGGGGATGGCCCATGCCCCTTTCGGGTCAGTGTTCATCTGGTTGTAAAAAGGGTTCCGAATCTTTCCCCCGATCTTCAAAATTCGAAAAAAGCCGGAAACTGCTGCACTTATCCCTTTCCCACAAAGCAGGAAAACCCCCTCGAGTTGCAGGGGAGAACCCTCACCCAACAATTTGATATGCTGTTCCACCCCTTGGGGAATTTCCCGCCTGCACTGTTGGACCGATGTAGAAAAGAGAAAGGCCATTAACGATTTTTTGATGATCCAGAGGACAGGAGTATCCCCTTGGGAAACTTCGTTTTAGCCAGGCGCTCAGCGTGGGCACCTGCCGTTTGTTGAGGCCATTCGAGGAGGCCCCGTTATTTTTCAGTCACCAGGAAATACGGGATGAATAACGCATTCCACTGCTTCCTGCCCCGGAAACAGATGCTGAAAAATCCCTTCTGGGCAGGGGACGAACTGGCGACTACATCTCGGGCCACATGAGTCCCTGGGGGCGAAATGGAGGAGGAGGAGGGGACATTGGACAGAAGCTTTCTGGGAAAAGGTGGATTTTTTCCCCGGTGAAAGAGGGAGGGCAGGGGCAGCTGGAGGAGTAGATGGAGATGAGGGACGAGGCAGATGACCCCCACACCGTGGGAGAAACAGTGAGATGGAGGAGGAGCCCCTCGGAGAAAATTTTGCAGATTTCCCGCAGCCTGTGATTTCCTGGGGAGTGACAGCCAATAGTCGCATACGGGAGAGGGAAGACTTCTAGTCTCCACCCTATTGGGCCCGCTACCGGCCAAAATGGAGCCTTTTTCCCCGCATTAGAGGGGGGGGACAAATCAAATACTAAAGGGAAATCCTCCTAGTCATTTTCCGCGCCTATTTTGCGCCAATTGTTCCCCCCTCTGGGCAGGTCTGATTGGTTTGGGGCTTTAGCGCTCCGTAAATTGCCCGAGTGGCTCTGGGGGAAAGGGGGGGGGGGTAGGAGCAGTACCAGCTCCATCAGGGACAAAATAAGTCTGGAAATCCCCTGATGAGCCCGCTTCCCCCTTTACCCGCCTAGTGAGGAGGGCAAAATTTGCCCCGCAGCAGCAGGATCTTGGCAAAACCCTGAAACCAACAGGTGGTGGCCTACTTGGACCCCCCTCTGCCCCCCCATTTTGAAAACTGTGGGACTACTGGGGGAGCCAAACTGGAAATTTTGGCCGCAACTTTTCCGATTTTTCAGGGGGAGAAGCCTTCCTTTTCCCGGGAGTTTAGTTTTGGGAAACCCGAGCGGGTGTTTAGGGGGCGGCGGGGGCCAACCCTTAAAACCCCCAAGGGAACCCGCTTGTTCACGGGGAAAAAAGGGAAAGACTGACCTTTTTTTCAAGTTTAAACAGGCGTGGGGTCAAACCAGGGTTTTTCCCCACACCCAAAGTCTTAGGGGGCCGGGCAGACTAAACCCGCCCTGAACCCCCAAAGCAAAACTTTGGAAATGAGTCTGGGTTTTAAATACCCGCCCCCGCCACTAAATTCTATCCAACCCGATGCCACACATTCTGAAAGTTTCTCCATCTGCAACCAACCCCTCTTTACCAGGGACTGGTAAATTTCCAAACCCCCCCCTTTCCCACTCGGGTTTTTGTGCCACTTTAAAAGAAACCCCCATGCTGCTGCTGGGTAGCGTGCCGGGGACTTTCCCCCTGTGGTTTATTGGGGTTTACTTCTTCTTTACCTATGCTGTTTTTTTCCCCGCCCGCACCTCCCCTTTTCTATCAAATTTTGGGCCCCCTCCCGTGGCCCTTTTTTCCTTTTTTTGCCACCTTTAAAAATGTCATTGTGCCACGTCCTGAACTCAGGTACGGGCCCCCGTCACCTCCACTCTTGTCATTTTGCCCCTCGTGGGGCCCACTACGTTTTTTCCCCCTCCCAAAAGTAAATTTTGGCCCCTGTCTGACCTCATGCTTTCTGCCGCCCTCACCTCCACCCTCTGTCCCTTGTGCAACTTTGTGGCCCCACTCCCGTTTTGCCACCTCCGAATGTCATTGTGCCACTGTCTGACCTATGCTGAGCTGTGACTGCTGCGTGACCTACACACTGCGTTTATTGTGCCAAATCTGGGCCCAAATCCTGTTTTTGCCCCCTTTAAATGTCATTGGCCCCTGTCCCGAACCATGTGAAACCCCCGTTACCTCCCCTCTCCCTCATTGGGGCCAGTTGTGGGGCCCATTCTTTTTTTGCCCCCTCCAGAAATTTATTTTCCACTGTCTGACCTCATGTGCGCCCCCGGGCAAACCCCCACTCTCTGTCATTCCCGCCACTCTGTGGGGCCCACTCCAAATTGTTTCCCAAACCCGCAAAGTCATTTTTCCACTGTCCCGACCTTGCTGCTGCCCGGTGTCACCTCCACTTTTCTGAAAATTTTTCCACTTTTGTGGGCCCACTACTGTTTTTGCCACCTCCAGAATGTCATTTTGCCACTGTATGCCTCATGGGGCTGCCGCCCTCACCCCCAAACCCCTGTCATTGTGCCACTCTGTGGCCCACTCCCTTTTTGCCCCTCCCGAATGTCATTTGCCACCCGTTTGACCTTTAAAAGTGCTTTGCCATGACCTTTAAAAAATAAAGTCATTGTGCCCCCCCCCTGTCTGACCTCATGCTGTGCTTTTGGCGGGTGGGCCCTGGCCTACACACTCTGTCATTGTGCCACTTTATACTTCATGCGCCCTGTGGGCTGCGGTAAATACAAAACTGTGTCATTGTTTTTCCCTCTGTGGGCCCACTCCCCGTTTTTGGGCCCCCTCTGAAATTTTATTGTGCCCACTGTCTGACCCCAGGGTGCTGCTTTTGTTGATGCCGTCCAAATCCCCCTGGGTCCTTGTGTCACTCTTTGCCTTCTCCTGTTTTTTCCACCTCCAGAAAAGTTTATTGTTTCCAAATGTTTACCATCATGCTGCGTGGGTGCCGCCATCACCCCCACCTCTGTCCCCTGATGGTTGCCCCACCTGAGCCCCCCGTTGTTTTTTTTCCAGCTGTCCTGCCAAAGGGGGCTTTTTAGGCTTTTATTCCCCCCCCCTTTATTTTTTGGGCAGGGTTTTGGGCCTTTTTTTTCTGTGGGGCCTTTTTAAAGGGGTTTGTTTTTTTTTAGGGGGTTTTGCTGTTTAAATTTAAAATGGGAATCTTTATATAGTGTGGCCTGAACTTTTTTTTAGGGGGTTTTTTCCCATGAAATGGTTAAAGGGCCCCTTTCTGTTTGGGTTTTGTAAAAATGTGATAGCCAAAATCACCCATTTTTGAAATGGTTTTTCTTGCCAGTTTATTACACTCAATTGCATGGGTGTTAGTGCTTTTCTTGACCATTTTTTTATATTTGGTCACAGATTCTGGCCAATCTTTTTTCGACTGTTTGGTCGGCTCTTGAGCATGTTCCCATGGCAGAGAAGTCTTGGGCGCATCATGCGGAGTAGTCAACTCTGAGGGGGGGGGGGGCGCACCGCCAACCGGCCCCCGGGAACGTGGGAGTTGGCACGGCGTGTCAAAAGGGCACTGAGGCGCCCGACGGGGTGACCCCGGCTTTGTCCTTGGATCGCCATTGGCTGCCCCTTCCCACCAAAGGTCCAAGGTATTGGGGTCACGATACCCTGCATCTTCCCCACCGGGAATTGAATTTTTTTTTGCCTTGTTGGGGATGTTTTTGGGTTTTGGGGTGGGGGTTACTTTAAAGATGGTTCCGAAATGGACATATCCTATTTGGCTCTTTGCTATTGGCTCCCTCTATGTGAAACAACATTAGGTTGAAAATGCCGATTGTACATTTATCCTTTCCTCACCTTTTCCAAGATTTGTCCCCTGTACCAAAAAGTGTTTCACACATGCAGTTTGGTGAATTTTCCAGGGGCCACACATTTAACGCCCTTTAAACCACATTGTTGGACACTTGTCTAAAGTGTTTGGTAAGCCAGGGAAAAATGTTTGTTTTTTTATTCCCGGGGAATTTTGATTTTTTGGGAAGCCTTCCAAACAACTTTGAAAATTGGGAAAAAAGCTAGCTGGAAATAAATACAGGTTAAATTTCAGTGGATTTATGATTTTGGCAAGCTACAGTGTAAAAGCCCCGAGGTTGTGGGTCAACTAATGTAGGTGACACCCACCATTGAGCTAATTTGTCACCTCCCCCCCCTTTTTTCACCTTGAAAAAAAGTAAAACCTAATTCCCAAACCCTGTTCTTTTTTTGGTGGTTTGGCCCAAAAAAGCCCGTGTTTAAGTGTGTTCGTTGAATCTGCAGAACGTCGAATGAAACTCACTCCCCCCTCCAAACCACTGTCTTGCTGTCCAAAGTCCCGCTTAATTCTTGAAGGCTGGCTTTATCCTTTAAATGCAAGCGGGGTGGGTTTTGCATACTGCCATGTGGACACAGTCTATTTATATGGCCAGTGTCTTTTTTGGGTTTTTCGGGAAAAAGTTGGTGTGTGTTTGTATATACTTGGCCCCCCCACTACTTTGCTCCTTGTACCAAGGAACTTTAATATGAATTCATAATTTTTTTATTCACATCCCTTTAATGTTTGGTGCTAATATATTTTTCTCCTTTCTTTGTTGGTGGTGTGAAAACCATGTTCAGACCACCCCTGCGTTTTCCCCCCCACACTGCAAGCAGCCTGGTTAAGAGTCCATGCGGGGGAAAAGCTGGCCACCGAGCTTTCAACAACACCCAGCTTCCGTTCTAATGCAAAAAAATTCTGCAATGTATTGTCACTTTGCTGACTCGGACTCAAGATCGCACGGAGACCAGACAGCAACAATTTATGGAGATCCTGGTTAGCATGGTCCATCAAGATGAGCGAGTGGCTCAGGAGCCTGGGAACTTTCCTCTTAAATACTATCCGCAGCCATTGCTGGGATGTCCCTGGTCGGTGACGTACCTCCCCCATCCCCCCCCGGTTCAAACACCACTGTCGGCACGCAGGGGAAATTTTAAGATTAAAATGGACCGGTGCCGCTTTCCCAAAAAGGCACCCTCTTCGCCACTTCCATCTACTTCTTTTCACCCCCTGCCGTGGGGTGTTTGAAAGGAGATGAGCCCCGCAACGGGGCTGGGCTGAGGTTCCCTCCACCGATCCCCCTCGTGCCGGGTGAGGGAAAAAAAAAAAAAAAAAGGGCCAAAAAAGCGTGCCGCATCACAAGACATAGGGAAAACCTTCTAAAAATGTGCCAGCAAAGCTATGTTGTTGATTTTTTTTTTGTTTTTTTCCAGTGGGTTGGGTTTTTGTTTTTTTGGGGTTGTGTTGGTCCCATTTTAAATGAGGGGCCCTTGTCGTGGTAGATGGGCACACACAGTTTCTGGCTCAACTGTGTGCCAACCACCTCGAATGTTACCTACTCCATATGTCAAAACTCCCCCATAGTTTACTTGAGGGGTGACTTTCATGTGGGTTTTTTTTACCTTAGGTTTTTAAAATGTGGATGTCATTGGTTTTTTGGGCCTCAAAGCTTTACACCCAGGTCGAAAACAAGTTTTTTTGGAAAACCTGCAAGTGGACTTCCCTTTTTTAGTTTGGCAAAAACACTTTTCTTGACACTCCTAGCATATTTCTTGCACTCCACACTTTGTCCTTGCTGGTGACTTGATGTTTTGTAAGCAAGGTGTCTTTGGATGTTACAATGTAATTTTACAACAAAACCCCGGGTCCGTTTACTGTGGGGGGGTTTTGTGGATCAACACATACTGTACATTCACATATTCACTGTAATGTTTTTCCTTTTCCGTAAAACCAAAATTGTGGCCAGCCCCCTTTTTTGGGAAACCCATTTTCTGGGTACTAAAAAAAACACACACCTTTCCCAAACCAAGGGGAATTAATGAAACCTGAAACCTGGTAGAAAATGCACTTTGTGCCCATAAAAACCAATCAGAGTCCCACTCTCTTTTCCCAACACTATATAAATGAAAGGGGTGCCCTGATGGTTTTATTTAAAGGGAAAGTGATTTTGAGACTGTCAGTTTTCATACAAAATGACCCAGCATTAACATTAGACACACAAAATATCTTCTTTTCTATTGATGGCTGGTATTTTTATTTGTTTCTCTCAGGCTTTGTTATCTTTGCCCGAATGTATAAAAGCCTTACTTTATGTGGGCCCAAATTAGGGAAGATTTCCAAAATAAGGGAACTTTTGGTGCCCAAAAAAATAGCTGTTGGTGAATTGGGCCAGGGAGACCCCAACCATTTCAACCCATGTAGGGGACAAGGGGCCTCCTTGAGTGGCTTTTTTTTTTGAACAAAAACCGTGCTTTGGGGTTTTGTCACTAATCTGGCGACATATGGTTGGGTTTTTTTTATGTTATTGCAAAAATGAAATGCTTTACCACTTTCAGCATCTCACCCAAAAATTTTTTACACCCAACCCAATGTTTGCAAGTGTGTCATGTGTTGAGCGACATTTTAGCCTTTCTCGATCGTCACTTTGTCCAATACACATACCTGGTAAAATAGTACTTGTAATGTACTTGTAATGTAAAAATCACAAACACAAATAAGTGTGTGTTAATTTTTAATATCCAAAAACACATGTGGGTGACAACTTGCCCTCACAAAAACAATCAACTTTGGGTTGACCACCCCAAGCGTCTTCTTTTGGGTTTTAAAACCAGAAAGCACACTTTTGGGTTCTTTGGATGGCACAGGGGAGTTTTGGGGCCACTATGTGATTGGGCCCAGACCTCATGCCCCCAGTAACACTGACACCCCAAACCTTCAGAGTGTTTTGTGTTGGGGGGAAGCAATATAACTTGCAATTCTGCACAAGCATCCCCGGGCTTCAGAAGCTGTTTGACAAGCAACAGCATTGCTTCCACCAAAGCAAAACATCACAAGCTAGCCCACCAATGCCCAATCTCCTTAGTGTCCTGTAGTCCCTGGCATGGGGGTCTGTCCTGTGTTGTGTTGAAGACCGTTTTGGGGTGACACAAACCACATAAAGTAGACTATGACACCTTGTTATCAATAACAAGGTGCCCTTGGGTCGCCAGGCCCCACATTTTCCTTTAGACCAGGCTGACCAACAGCCATAGGAACAAGCCTTTTGCCAGCAAGGCAGTTTCCCTCAGGTAATTGCCTAAAATAAAATTGTGCCCATTATCTGTTTTCCTTCCCGAAGCCCATTAGTAGTTCATGTCCCAAAACAGGAAAGCTTCGCAGTCCAGAAATGTCCAGCTGATGCAACATCAGGGACTGATCTCAGATGTGTTTGCCAAATACCCGTGGTCAACTCTTGATTCCTTCATTTCAGAGATGAGCCAGTTATATACCAGCACCGTGGTGCAGATGAGCTTAAAAAAAGTCCTGGGTTAGTTGCATCCGCACATATCACCCCTCGCGATTAGACAATGAGTGGGTGTGGGTGTCCTCCATCCCTTCCGGCCCTTTGCTGGGTGTTTCAGCTGGCAGCTGGTGCTTTAGGCAGGTGTTGTGTAGTATTGCACATGCCAGGAAAATCTAGCAGCACATGTCCGGCTTGCTACAACAATGCACCCCCCAAGATGTCCAAACAACGGAAACGGGACTTGAGTAGCCCAAATACATGCTCCACCTGCATCCTTAGTGCTTGGTGGGCCACCATTTTTACCTCTACTCCGGGTGGGCTTGGGGGTTCAGGTACGGAGTCATGAGCCAACTGGTAAGTTTTAAATGCGTTGTCTCCTAGGATAGAGAAAAAATTTTAGTAATGATAACAAACACACCAAACAATGTTGCCTAGCCCAAGCCACATCACTACATACCCAATATGAGGCTGTGTGAAATAGCGCCAGTATTAATGCTGGTATTTAACTGGTTGTTTTCCAAAATGAAGGACTCATGAGGTGAGCCGGGAGATTTGTCAACAACATCTGTGATCAGCCCTTGGTGATCGAAGGTCATTTGGACATTGATTGAATGGAATCCTTTCCTGTTTCAGTATATGAACTCTGAATCGGCAAGGGGAATTAATCGGATATGGGTGCAGTTGACTATCGCAATGACGTTGGGAAAGCCGGCTTGCTCGTAAAAAGCCGTTTTCACTGGCTGTTGTTGAGCCTGGTCCATGGGAAAGTCTAGGTAATGGCGACACAAGGGCACCATGTTATCAATGACTAGGTGTAAAATGCGACTAAAAGTGGATTGTGTTATGCCGAAACGGTCCGCCACACAATGCTGGAATGACCCCGATGCCAGGTAGTACAGGACACTAATGAATTTGGTCATGGGTGGGATCGCATGTGATCGTAGGCTTTGGTGGGCCCACAAATGCTGCAGCTTGTCAAACAGTTCCTGAATAGCAGGACGATTCAGGCGGAATTGTGCTGTAATATACACTTCCAGCATGTCTGCCAAAATGAAACGCTACCTGAAAGTTCGTGGGCGTCATCTGCGCCTGCTGGTGCGGATTGCAGGTCGGTCCAGGAGGACAGCCACAACAGCGGCAGTTGCCCCGATCTCCATGTACTGAAATCAAAAACAAGCCTTATTTAGTTGGGCCCACGAATTACATATGTAGTTGTTACCTTATCCAGGAGTGTTGGCCATAGTAAAGTATGAAATGTTGCTCTTTGGGCTGAAACCTTAGTTACCTTTTGGGGACCAATTTACCCCTTTGACACTCTTGGTGGCATGTAATATTGTGTGGGTTGACAATGTTCTATGTGTGTCCATTTTCCCTTGTTAGTTGCTCACCAGAATGGAGTCGACCAGGCCCATAGGGCAAATTGTGCCGCTACTGCATCCCATCCCATGCCAGCCATTCTGTCTACTGCATTCCATCCCATCCATTCAAAGTTGCGCCCCAGAGTAGAGGTGCAGATGCACCCCTCAGCAGCCAGCGAGGCGCTGCTACTGTGTCCCATCCATTCAAGATATTGCATCCCATCCCATTCCATCCATTCAAAGTGGCGCCCCAGAGTAGAGGCGCAGATGTGCCCCTCAGCCACCGGCGTGGTGCTGCTACTGCATCCCGTCCCATCCCATGCCATCCATTCTGGCTACTGTGTCCCATTTCATCCATTCAAAGTGGTGCCCCAGAGTAGATGCGCAGATGCGCCCATCAGTCGCCGCCGACGCGCTGCTACTGCGTACCATCCCATCCCATCCTTTCTGGCTACTGCGTCCCATCCCATCCCACCCATTAAACTGACACAACAGAGTAGAGGCGCAAATGTGCCCATCAGCCGCCAATGCTCTGCTACTGCCTCCCAACCCCTCCCTTCTGGCTACTGCGTCCCATCCCATCCATTAAATTGGCGCCTCAGAGTAGATGCGCAAATGCGCCAATCCGCCGCCGATGCGCTGCTACTGCATCCCATCCCTTCTAGCTACGGCATCCCATCCCATCCATTAAACTGGCGTCCCAAAGTAGAGGCGCAAATTCGCCCATCAGCTGCCAATGCGCTGCTACTGCATCCAATCCCATCCAATCAAAGTGGCGCCCAAGAGTAGAGGCGCAGATGCGCCCCTTAGCCAACGCTGATGTGCTGCTACTGCGTCCCATCCCATCCAATGAATCTGATCTACCTTGCTCCTCCTCTTCCTCTCCACTCTGCCAATCTCTTTACTGGCTACCCATTGCCCTGTGAGTTCATTTAACCATGACCTAAAAGGATCTCCATAACTGTCCCCTCCATATA
This sequence comes from Phyllomedusa bahiana, assembly GCA_025379985.1. Classification (NCBI taxonomy): domain Eukaryota; kingdom Metazoa; phylum Chordata; class Amphibia; order Anura; family Hylidae; genus Phyllomedusa; species Phyllomedusa bahiana. The sequence goes on from JAODAL010069778.1 coordinate 11,589, forward strand.
TCTCTAACTGAATCTCAAGGTACATCCAATAGTGGTAGTGACCGCTCTGCTCTGCAACAGCGTCACACGTAACTTCCGGATCCGGTTTGCGGTATGTAAAAAAAAACTTTATTGAATACAAACCATGTTGCAGCAGTACACGAAAAGGGCTAAAAACGAGCAACCTAGCTTACGCGTTTCAAGCGCAAAGGCTCTTGGTCACAGCTATAGAACGGAAATAGTTTCCGGGTTTAAAAACAAGTAATAGCCAATCGGCAGGCACCAGTTAGAGCACGTCATTACCTAATCATAATTTGCATATTTAAACAGGCAGACCTTAACATAAACCTCTCAATATATGTATAACAAATCTGTTTTATAATTGCAACCATAGGGGGCTCTAGTACCTAGATTCAATATCCAATATGCTTCTCTATATCTTAGTTTACTAATCCAACTGCCCCCTCTGTATGGTTTGTCTACCTGTTCTATAGCATAGAAAACAAAGTTGGAGCAATCACCATTGTGAATCTCAAGGAAATGTTTTGCTGCACCCAAAACTTGTGTGTGGTTGTTACGTATACTATATAGATGTTCAGTTATCCTTGTTTTTAATTTTCTTACTGTGCTACCAACATATATCATATTGCAATATGTGCATTCAAGCACAAATACTTTGTGGTGGCTATCGCAATTTAAAAATGTTAACATTTTATATGTGCGTTTGTCCAAGGCATCACAGAATATATTGACTTTTTTGGCATATTTACATACGTTACATTGAACGCCACCACAAGGAAAAAAGCCTTTTAATGAAAGCCATGTTTTTTGGGAATTTTTCGTGGTTAGTGCACTTGGGGAACTCATGCTCCCTAGTGTTTTGTTTCTCCTGGGAACACATTTAACCTCTTTGTCTATCATGTCTGCAAAAGCAGGATCTTGTTTTAGGATGTTCAAATTTTTATAAAATATTTTTTTAATCTGATAAAAATCTTGACTTTACTTGGTGGAAAATACCAACATATTTTTGTTTATTGCATTGGTTTTATTATTTTTTTCTTCTTCCTTGTGCATTAGTAATTGTCGTGTCTTTATTTCAATTTTATTTTTAGCAATTTTTTAATTTTCTTTGGTATAACCCCTTTGTTGTAATCTATAGTCTATTTTTTCAATTTCTTCCTTGAAATTTTCATTACAGTTACAATTTCTTTTAGCACGAATGTATTCCCCATAGGGTATAGCTGTTATTGTATGATGAGAATGGCAGCTATTAGCTTTTAAAATAGTTTTCCGAGTTGGTTTTATCATGTAAAAAATACCCGCCCAGTACATGGCACCTATTAGAAAATACATCTAAAAATGGGATACTATCCTTTTTCCCAAGCCCTTTAATTTGGGATTGAAATTTTGTTATTGAATAACCATAAAAGATGATGAGCGCTACATCGTGCCCCCAAATAATAAAAGGGGTATCTATTAGCGCCTATACCAAGGTACAACCCAAAAAAATGGATTATCGCAACTGTTTACAAAATGTTTTTACCAAGATACGATATTTGCCAAAGATGTGAAGGGGTAGCTCCCATTGGCCCAGCGCCTCGTTCCACGGCTTATTTGCCACGGATTGGCCCGTACTGCCGCCGGTTTGCCTGCAGTACCGCCAATCCCCGGTAGAATTACGGGGAATCCCCCTGCTCTCAAAGGAACATGGAATCCGTCCTCCTCCCCCCTCGGCGAATCCGCCGCGGGGAGAAAAATACATGCACATTTTTTTTCGCGGTACCGCCTGTAAATGCATTGTTATGGGGCCGGGGGCGGCGCCCCCGCCATGCCCGGCCCCGCCCCGCCCCTTTTTTTCACGGGGGTTTGTGACTCAATACGGCTCACAAACCTCGGGGAAAAAGCCTTAACAGGCCTAAGAGTTGTAGATAATATGTTTCCTGAAATTTGAAATTATTATGTTTTACTAGATATTCAACAACCAATAAAATAAACTCACATAAACCTGTATCATAACTGCTAGATTGTTGAAGAAAAAATGACACCGCTACCACTGTCAAATCATGAGGTAAGCTAGAATACAAACTTACTACATCACAGCCCACCCAAGTATGCTTTTCACTCCATTCTCTATCTAACATAGCCCGTAATACGGCTTTGGTATTTTTTATATAGTCAGGGATTTTTTGGACTATGGGCTGCAGATATTTGTCTAGCCACATAATAAGGCGTTCATTTTAAAAATTTTACTAATAATAGGCTAAGACTTTGGGAACTATTTTATGACCTTAAATCCATAAAACACTGGGCTGCTGGACTTTTCCCCCAACAAAAAATTAAATTTTTTTTTCTGTGATAGCTCCCATTACTATGCCTTCCTTCAATACTTTCTCTAATTCTTTTTAAAAGGGTTTAGTGGGGTCCCCATTTAATTTACGGTACTTTTTAACATCATTTAATATGTTCTGTACTTGTTTCACATACAAATTATGATCCAACACTACCGTGGTCCTCCCTTTATCAGCTTTTTTTATGATCAGATTTTTATTTGATTTCAACTCCTTCAAAGCTTTTATTTGACTCCAAGTCAGATTTTGATTTTTATATTGATTACGTCTATTGTTTTTGTTAATCTTTTTTTGTAGAGCTGCGAGATCTCTCTCCATGGTATTTTGAAATGCATCTAATGCTGGTATTCTGGCTTTGATTGGATAAAATCCGGGGTTAGGCATATCATGTTGAATTTTTTCCTCATAACCTATAATTTTTATTTTCCAGTTCACTCTCCCTATTTAATTCTTGTAGAATTTTTAATCTCAAGGTACCCCTCCTCAAGCAAACTCCGCTCCTTACAGGACCTTCGTATCTGTCCGCTCCTCACAAAACACCCAGCAAACCCCCCGCCACCCATACCTGAGCCATTACCCCAACACATAAACCCCACACCCTTAATTCTTCAAAAAACAATCAAACCCATTTTTTCAAAATAACTAAACCACAATAACCCCGCTGCACACACCAAACCCCCAATTATGTCTGCCCCTCACCATCTTTCTCTTTCCTATTTGCTTGCAGATTGTAAGCTTTCATGGACAGGGTCCATTCTCCCTCTGTATCAGTTGCTAGTCATTTATTGTTGCCACTTTAATTTGTTTGTCACATGTAAATGTATGTAACCCCCCTTGAATGTACAGCACCCTAGAATTAAAAGGGGTTTTTTTAAAAAAAAAAAAAAATAATAAAAAATTTTTCTTTTGCAATCCTTTGGTAAAAATCCCTTAAAAATATATTTAAAAAAATAGGGCACAATAATGACCCCTATAGTATTTCAGTACATTTCTATCATTAAAACCCAGTTACTTAACCACTTAAAAGTCCCAGTACAAACATCTCTCCCCAAAAAAACCTTTAAAAATTTTAAACCCACAACACAATTTAAAAATTTCCCCGGGCCATAGTTTTTTCTAGGAAATTTTTTTTTTTTTTGACCCCTTTTTTAATTTTGGGAAACCCAAAAATTTCTTTTGCCACAATCCTTTTTTAACATACACAATTTCCCATAAATCCATTTAAAAATTTCAAATTTAAAACCCTTTTTAAAGACAAATCCATGGTCCTGCTTTCGCCAAACCATAAATCATCTTTTAAAAGGTTTTTTAAAAAAAAATTAAAACTTTTTAAGGCCCTTTTGAAAACTTGAAATAAAAAAGAAAATGTCACATTTTTAACCCTCACATTTTTAAATATTTTTTGCTCGAAAACCACAGGAAGGTTTCCGTATACTTAAAAAAAAAAGCTTTATTATCCGCAAGGAAGTTTATTTTTTGGGAAGGATAAATAAAAACGGGATTTAAAAAGGGGGGGCCCTTTACAATTCTTGAAAACCCGAAGATGTTTTTAAACTCCCATTAAAGGGGTTTCTCACTACTTTTATTCATCCCCACCTCATCCGGTTTTCTTTTGGGTTTCCCTTTTTAAATCAGGGGGTCTTTAACCCTTTTATTAGGCTGCAGGGAAAATTCCCGGGAGTAACTTAGCAACCAGGGTAAAACCTAGTCAGGAGAATTTAAAAAAGGTCTGTAGCAAGCGACCTGAGACGATCAACCATACAAGAGGGATAACTCAAAAAGGTAGAACACGTTAAAGGGGCACATAGTCAAATGACTTTTTTTTTGGGAAGATCTTTAAAATAAAAAGCAAGCCTTGTAGTAGCCCAAACCCCCTTTTCCTTAGTAAAAAATGGCAACTAAATTGAAAAAAGATCTGAAATTAATCAATTTTTTATAGGTCTGTTTTTTTTGATAAAATGTAAATATAGGAGGCTTTCCCCCCTTTAAAAAATTTGGGATAGGGGGAGGGGGTTTGCTAGGTCCAAATTTTTCGGGGCAAAAGCCCCCAATGAATCTTTCCGTGCCCCAGTCTCCCGGGGCCCCCAGGGCCCTGGGGGTCCCCGGAGGCACCTCATGCGGGCGGCGCCCGCCGATCTCTCTGACCCGTTTCGGGGGGGTTTCCCCATCGGCCGCGCAGTTTTAGAGTTTTGGGGAAAGGGGGCAAAGGAAAGGATCATTCCCTTTCCCGGGCCCCGTCCCCATATGTAACAGCCTTGCCCAGCCTGTTAAAAAAATACACGTTGGGGGT
>JAODAL010069779.1:0-16204 GCA_025379985.1 Phyllomedusa bahiana
CGCAAAATTTCAACTGGAGTTTATAATCTGAAGTCTGGAACAAAACTAAGGAGAATGCGGCTAGAAAGAACAGCTGGAAGAGTCGTACTAAATCCTACCTGAAGTTAGACCACAGAAGAGCCTCTGCCCCAGACAACTTTTCCCTGCCCCGGGGTTCGTAATCAGTTTTGATATGGGAAGGGGACCTAAGTCCCCACGGCACCACTTTGCGGACGGTTTTTCAGACGGTTTGCGTTTTGCATAACATCTGAAAAAAACGCCCGAAATAACCAACCCCGGGCTTCTAGGAAAACCCGACCGGGGGGACGCACACAAACCGCAAATCCCGGTGGGATAAACGGGTATTTTGCCAGTGCCTTTAAAAGCCCAAAGGGTAGATCTTTTCTTTTACCATATCAACTAATCTAATAAAATGAAAATAGATTCAAATGGGAGCAACTTGGTCTTTTCCCACTTTAAACCCCCTTGGAATAGGTATCACCTTTTTCGGGCACCCTTTTTAACATACACCCTTTGGAAAACCCCTTTAATTTTATACAGATTTAAAAACCCCTACCACCCCACTGTGCTAAAAAGAAAATTAACCTTTCTTACCTCTCCCATCCTAGCTAAAGGGGGTCCTTTTTTCTCCCCCAGATCCCACACTGATGACGCACTTCAAATCCTGAGCTCCAAAAATCTCTTCTTCAGCAGTCTTCCCTAAATCACTGACCACAGAGGTAGCGATTGGCTGCAGCACGATATGATCATATAAATGTGCACATGGGGGCACCGAGTTTCGGGCAATCCGAAATGGGGTGGGTTGGTACACAGTGGGAGGTGAAACAAAATTTTTTTAAAAGACTTGGAAAACCCCTTTAAATCAAAGCCTCTACTGAAGGTCAGATAGTGGAATCCATCACCCAAAGGGTCGCATTTGTGAAAAAAAGTTTACCTTTAACCTACCCGCCTTTTACGGGTTTTCCCATACATGGAGGTTTGACTCTTCCATTCACCCTTTTTTTTTTTTTTGCAGATACAGAGACAGTGGAGTTCAGCACTGTTGCCTTATATGCGGGGGTCCTGTTTAAATCCCCCAATTAAACATGTTAAATTTTGCCTTGCTCAAAACCTTTGTTAAGTTTCACACGGGGACTTTGGATCCATTTGGTCCAAAATGCATTAAAAAAGCCGGGCGATCGGAACAAAAGCATCCAACACGCAGTGCATTTTTGGATGGTTTTTGGCTGCAGCAATCCACCCTTAAATTTTTAAATGGCGCCCGCTTTTTCGATCAAGAATTTTACATGCAAATCTTAAAACGGGATCCCGAAATGCAAGTAAAAAAGCACGGATCCTCTGAACGCCAAAAGCTTTTTACTGCAAGAATGTAAATTCCCCTGCTAATTGGTGTGCGTGTTTTTTTTGGGGCCCAAAAACGGATTCAAACATGCATCTATAAACTTATGTATACACGGAGAGAACACGCTGTGTGAACATACCCTAAGGCTAACGTAAAAAATGACCATCTCCATACAATGCGGTGGTATACAACGCTGCTATATAAAATGAATAAAATAACAGGTATATCAGCCAAAAGGACACCCTTTTGGCCTTTGTCAGGCCACGTATTATATGGAAACATTCAGAATATATGTCGGGAGCTGGCCTATACACCAAACATGCATCACATGTGTGATATGTATCTAGCCTAAGTGGAACAGGAATTTTGTTAGGGGGACTTTACCAAATTTGGGCAGCAAAAATTTTATCTTAGTGCACAAAATGGGGAAAATGAAATTTTCCCCCTTTTTTCAAACAAAATTAAAGGCTATGTTACGAAAGCAATGTGAAAATGCCGTCCAAAATCTGACGGGATTTTCACAACGTTGGAACGCGCCGAAACCCCTTTTTTTGAAAAAAAAAACTCCCGGGTGGGGATTTTTTTTTCCCCCTGAGGGGCCCATTACATTAGGGCAAAGGGGGAAAAACAATGGGGGTAGCAGATATACAATTTGGAATTTTATTCCCCCCCGGGAAACGTTTAGATTTAGGAAGGTAGGTAGACTATAGCACACATTTTCTATATAGGGCTACACAGCGCTGGGTCCTTTTTTTTTTTTAGTAGATTTTCGGCAGATTCAAAATAATGAATCCACTGAAAAAAACCTACCAAAATCCTGTGCCGTGTAGACATAGCCTAAGTTCTCATATCCTGGTCAGATCACAGTTTCTTTTGAAATTTTGAAAACGGACATTGTGTACCCAATCACGACATATGGCTATGAGACATGGACATTCACAAAAGCAGACAGAAGAAAAATCAATATGTAGAGGACGTCTACAAATCCTACGGGCAGCTGGGGTTCACCAACAAATTTTGTTTTTAAAATTGTTTTAAACCCCAGAGTTGTTCCTAGAAAGCAAGATACCAAAACAGAAAAGATTTTTATTTTGGCCCTTTTTGATAGGCCCAAATTTCATTAAAAAAGGGAGATGCTACCGGGATGGGTTTTTCAAAAGGGGGAAAAAAGGGAGACCAAAGGTTGTTGGTTGGAGATCTTCAAAAATTAAAAGGGGAAAAAAAACATAAAGCAATTTGAAACAGACATAGAAAACGGGGAAAAGCAGGTGAAAAACTGGCCTACATTCACCAAGAGTGGGACAGACAAGGGGGTGAAAAAAAAATCTTAAATTAAAATGTTTGAAAGCTTCCCCAAAATTTTTTAACGGAGAGCTTTGGGAAAAAAACCATGTGCCAAAACTGTAACCCCCCAAAAGGGAGTTTTTAAAGGGGTTTTTGTCTTCCCTGCTATCACATCCTACTGCCACAGTTTCAGCCTCACCTCTGCTCTCCTCAATCCCCAAAAACCCAACAGGGTTAATCCGGGCCCGCACACCCCAAACAAAGGGATTAAAGGCCCCTTCCCCCTCCCCTACAGAAGAATCCTGTGTGGGAGGGGCTCTGTGTTTCGGGACCTGTATTCAAAAAGAGTTGATTTCAACAGAAACTGACAGCCAGTGAGAAAAAAAATCAACTTTTTACCCTTTTTGGGAAGTTTTGGGAGAAGCTGTTGCACTAACTACCGGGATAACTAAAAATTCTTGGGAACATTTGAAAATTTTAAAAATATATTGCAAAGCTGCTTGTTTTTTTAAAGATTTTTTAAATTTAAAAAACCCAATCATTGTAGCGAGCCAACCCCTTTTAAAAAGGGGGTTTTTCATTTTAAACAAAAATTTAAACTTGTTTGGAAAGGGAATCTAAAAATTTTTGTTAAACAAAAGGGTGTCCCCCTGCGGGAACCCTCAGCAATTACGAAATTTTTCAGGGAATTTGGGCAGAATGTTTTTCCCTTTTCCCTTTCCAAAAACACCCGGAAAAAAATTGGGTTTTTTCCAAAAACCCTTTTCAAGTCAATTGGTTGTCTTTGTATTGTAGGACAGGACAGATCCTCCGAAGTGAAAGCCTCTCTTTATAAATCACTCTCCACTACCTAAAAGATAAAGATCCTTTCCAGAGGACCTCTCTGTATAAAACATAAAATTCCTTCCTTTTTAAAAGGGGTTTTGAAAAATTTTAAAAAGGGGGGATTATCGCTTCTCATTTGGGCTTTTTTTTCTTGCACTTGATTCTCTAAAGTTCCTGAAATAGGGGGCATTTTTTTTCCCCCCCCCGGGCCGGGGTTGTTTTTTTTAACTAAAAGGGGTTTATTAAAAAATTTTAAATCCCCCCCCCTTTTAACTGTTCATGCTCGCCCCTAGTCAGTATTTTCTCCCCCTCTCTCTCCCGGTGTCACTGTCCCCCCCCTTTGCATTTCTTTTTTTGTAAAAAAGGCTGTTTACATACCAAAACCTTTCTTTCACCCCCTAGAAAAGGTCTTTATGAATCAAGCACTGTTTTTTTTTCTCCTCTCATACTGGAGGTTTTTTTCACTTGAAACCAGTCTTCTATGAACTCTTTCCAGAGCACCCACAGATCATCTCCCTTCAAAGGGTTTACCCCCGCCAGTTTAGGCACCGAGGCAAAAATTCTGCTGTTTTCTAAATTGAAAGAAGCGCGGGCAGTGTAACTGGGGGACTGGGGCTGGCAAAAGGGAAATGGTTCCCGGGAAACCCTTATTCTGAGTGAGAAAAGGAAAGAATGTTGCTCCCGGGGGAAATACGACCGAGGGCCAACAAAAATGTTTTTTAAATTTGAGCCATCGGCCCAGTGAAAAAAAAAGGAAGGCGGAAACCCGGGGACCCACTGGGGAACATTTTTTACAAATAAAAAATAAGGGGGCCCTGGGGATAAAAAAGGGACAGCTTTTAAATAAACACCCCCTTTGCCAAGTTGCTTTTTTAAACTGTCCCCTTTTTCTAAATGCCCTTTTAAATTAAATGAAAAAAAATTTGAAATTAAATCCACTTTCCCAAAAGAAAACTGTGGATTCCTTTCCTCGTTACCCCCTTGGGGGCGAATTCCCCGGGGCGGGGAAAAAGTGACATGCGCCGTGGATAAAAAAAGGGGTTCTATGGGGCGGGGATTGCGCCCCCGCCCCTTTTAAAACCGAAAAAGGGCGGCAAAACCCGGGCCTGCAATTACGGCTTGAATAAGCCGAAAAATTTGGGCCCAAAGGGGTATGGGGAAGCAACCTTATTGCGGGAAAAAAGGGGAAAATTGCCCCCAACTAGCAACTCCCTAATTTAATGCTGTGGGTAATATTGAAGTAAACCGCCTAAACCCGGCATCATCAAAAGGTCCCTTGCGGTTTTGCGGGCATCCTAAATCTTTTATTTTTAAACTTTTAGGAAAAAAAAATTAAATTTGGGCAAATTAGGAAATTTCCTGATAAAAAGTCAAACTTCCCTAAAAAGGGAACAGCTTTGGGGTTCAGCCGAAATTTCGGGAATAAATTTTCGGGAGTGAATACCCCCTTTAAAAATTTTCTGTTCTCCCCCAATCAAAGGGGAAGAAAGGGCTTCCCCCCCCCCCCCCCATTTTTTTTCGCCCCCCCCCCCCCCCCCATAGGGCCCCCCCCCCCCCCCCCCCCCCCCCCCCCCCCCCCCCCCCCCCCCCCCCCCCCCCGCCCCCCCCCCCCCCCCCAAGTTCCCCCCCCCCCCCCCCCCCCCCCCACCCCCCCCCCCCCCCCCCCAAAAGGGTTTTAAACAAGGAATTCGACATGGTTTCCCTTTTTTTAAAAATCTTTGTGTTTTCCGATAGTATTCATTTTGACTGGGCGTCCGCGTTTGTTTTTTCACACAGAAACTATCAGCACAATTTTCCTTTTCCCGCATTTCAAATTCTTTGGCCCCCAAAAGAAGGAAACTAGGTATGAAAAATTTAGCTTCAATGAAAGGGTTTTGCAAAACCCGGGAATCCAAATCAGGGGGTTTAAAAATTTGGAAAAAAGGGGTAGGGTTTTTCTGTGGAGCTTTAAAATTTTTGTTGGGCAGGGCTGATTTTTTACCTTTTTTAAAGGAAAGTGCCCAAAAACATTGTCAAAAAAGCTCAAAAAACCCCTCGGGTTTTTTTTCCCTTAAATTCCCGATTTTAGTTCACACGCGGGTTTTTTTCCGTTCTTCTTTGGATGCTAAAAAAATTTGGTGTCATTTTCAATAATAAAAGCTTTTCAATGGAAAACCCCCAAAAAAAAATAAAACAAAAAAGGTTAAAAATTTTTTGAAAAGGGTTTTTTTTGGCCTTGGTTATTAATTTTTTTAAAAGGTGTTTCGAAAAAAAACCGTTTTGGAAAACCTTGTTGAAACCTGAATAAAACCAAGTCTCATTGAGGTGTTTTTTAAGACGAGGTTTTGACCCGATTGGCCCCTTTAAAAAATCAGTGTCCAAATAACTGTAAAAAAACATACCCACACAGAATTTTAAAAATGTCATCTAAAACCCAAACAGCATTTTTCACATCGCTGGACTGTGCTCGGATTTCGGATATCCGGCGGCCCCCAGTACATGGAAAAACTATGGGGCTTTTGGGCGCTGGTTTTCCCGGGAGAATATAAAAGTCTATATTCCCCCCGGATGGTTTTGGAAACCCCTTGGGTGTTTCACAAGGGCCCTTTAAAAGGGGGCCTATTTCGGTCCGTTTTTCCGCCCGGAAAATGCCCAATTAGGGCCGAAAAAAACCCATTTATTACATTAAATTTTTCCCGGGTTTTCATAGGAACTATTAAATTTCGGTTTTTCCTATCCCCGCCCGGCAAACCTCCGGGGGGGGGGAATAAATTGGGCCAAAGTCCCTTTTTTAGCGGCATTTTACGCCCCGCTAGCATGATTGTCTATGGACCGGGAAGTGCCGGCCCCCCCCCTCACGCCCCCCCCTGCCCACGGCGTAATTGGGGGGGTAATTTAATCCGCAAATTTTGCCCTGGGGAAATTTGGGCCTTTTTTTGAAAATCCGTGCTGTGTAACACAGCACAAAAAATTTTTTATTGAGGGCCCACACAGCAAATTTGGGTGTTTTTCGGGGGTTTTTGGGGCATTCAAAAAACTGAATTTCCCCTGAAAAAAAACCCCCCCAAAAACCCATAGCCTTAAGGTATGTTTTTTCAATGGGGTATTTGTGGGCCGTTTTTGCCCCTGCGCCTTTAAAATACGCCCTTTCTATATTTTTCCCCCGCCGGGGGAAAATGTAAGTGAAAGGGGGCAGGGGCCCTGCCTGTTTAAAAATGGGGACGGGCCACGCGTATTTTCAGCACGGTATACGGCGCACAGGAATGCCCCCGTTATATACCATGGCCCAATTAAACCTTGGGGAAGTTCCCGGAGCTTTAAATTTTCCTCGTATTTTTGACGGTATTTCGCCCTTTTTACTTTTCAAAAATAAGCCTGTAATTAAAGGATTTACGGATTTAAAAATCGTACCCCCCCGCGTACAAAACAATCGAAATTTTTTGCCGGGGGGGAATTTTCTTTTAAAAGCAATTTAAAGGGGCCGGGGGGAGCTGCTGCCCCCCCCCTTTGCTTTTGGAAATTTCGTGCTGATCACACGTAGTTCCAAAACCACAGGCGTATTGTGGCGGGGGCCATACCCCGCAATTTAAACTGGGAATTTTACCTTACATGTCCCAAAATTTAAACCCTTTGGAAAAGTTTGACATATGCGCATACCCATTGGGACAGAAAAATTTTTTTTTTGCTTTTAAAACCCAAAAAATTTGGGGGAAAAAGTGCCTTTTCACCAATTGTTGGGGCTTCCAAAAATTTTTTTGGAAAAAGATGAAAAGATGGTAAAATTTTCAGCATTTTTCGGGGGGCCTCAGCAGAATGTTAAAATCGGTTTTTAAATTTTCGTGTATTATCGCGCTGTTTACGGTCATGAATCAGAGCACGCCAACAACACAAGCAGCCACATCGCTGTCAGGGCCCCTCCCCCACCCCGGGGATTAATGTCTTCGTTAGCTAATCTGCTTTACTGCTGCATTTTTAATCCAATTAAACCTGTCACCCCCGTTATTGAGATTTAGAAAACCGCTCCCGGACGGGAAAGGCCGGGCCAAAACTAAAAAAAAGGGGCAGAAAAGCACCCTGACCCAACACTGAGTCTCAATGATCCGGCACACTCATATCAGCATCAGTCTGTACAGGGTGAGGCCCCCCGCTGCTAATTTATTTGACCTTCCCCTAAAAGAACACAATGGGGCCTTGGGACCGCCCCGCTTTGCAAGGGATGAAGAAAAAAAAAAACCAGGACAGATTCGAACGAAACAATGCTCCCCTGATGAGACCCAGAAGTCATCAAAATCCCCGACGTTTTATAAATTTAAAAAACAAAAAATTTACGATTTTAAAGAAATTTGGGGAAATCCCATAAAACCCGTCCCGGGTCAGGGCTTTCTTTTTTTGCCCTTAGAAACCAATCCCCAGTCAATTTTTTCCCTTTTTTTCCAAAACACTTATGAAAAAGAAAGGGGGGGCTCTGTTTGGGTTTCTTTTGGGCAACAAAGACACTCTTAGATCTAGCCAGTTTTCATACATATCCCCCATATTTTCAATTGGGGCCTTTTCCGATTTGCTTGGGCCCAAATTTCATCGAATGCCGCCCCCATAGTACATGTAAAAGCGTTTAAACCCGGGTTTCCAAAGAAAAATGAAAAAGTTTTAATCCTTCCCTAGGTCCGGTCATTTACTAATCTGCCTGTGTCTTCCCTATAGTTCTGACTGTCCATTCATGAACAAGATCACAGTTTTCAAACAGGCTTTGCTCCAGAATAAAAAAAACCCAAAGGATCCCTTTGTTTCCTCCTCTAGATTTTTAAAATGCCCTGTTTCAAGGTCTGGGCCGTACATTTGCTAAGAAATTAAAACAGCTGAGTCACATTATTAAAGACCAAACCCCATTAAAAATCCAAAGTAAAGGCCAAAGCAGCCGACAGCAGCTAGACGGTGGTGGGGTTTTACTCAGGGAGGGGTTGGGAAAGGTTTTTCACAAGTATCTGAAACCGACCCGGCAAACCCCCCGCTTTCTTAGAGGGTTGGGGTGGGAGGGGGCAGTAGAGCGAAAACCCGGGAATTTGGGGGGTCCCACAAAGCTCCAAATTGGGTTCAAGTCCCGGGGAAATAAGGGGGGGAGGGTAGTACTTTGAAGCCCTTTGGTTATGCTCTTCCAAACCAATTTTCGGGCGTTTTTAAATCACATGTTTTTAATGTTGCGAAGGTTAAACTACTTTTTCCCTCTTTTAAAAATAAAAAAGACAACCCTTTTTAAAATAAGCCCTTTTTTTTCCTTTCCCCGCTTTCCCTTCTGAATTTGAAAGTGCGCCCGGTCGCCTTTTTTCTTTGATTCCCCATTCTGAATGAGCGTTCTCCCTGGGCGCTTAAGCAACCAGGACCAGCGGCTGCCGTGCTAAGGGCTACAGACTGCAAAAAGCCCTGTATACCCATATGAGTGTTGTGCCTCTAAATTAGCAGCACAACCTCACTAGGTGAGCATACCTAATTTTTATATATCTTTGACTGCATTTTGGACTTACTTCACTATTGTGCGCCCCCTTTTTGTGTCTTTTTTTTCTTTTGTATGAGTGTATGTGATCTGCCAGGATGGATTTATACCCACATTGGTTCAGAGTGCCTTCCACATGGATGAGTGTGTCCACAGAATGCCATGAAAACATTTCCCAGACCATAAATGCTGCCACCACCAGCTAGCATTCTTCCAGCAATGGTTGCAGTGTGTAAGTTGTCTGAGGTTTTTCACCTGACACGCCAAGAGAAAACAACTCTTTGCCAAACAGTGTAGGTCAAATTCTGATACTGCTATGAAAATTCAAGCCTTTTCTGCGACAGCAACTTAGCAGAGGTGCAGTGACCCTTTGTTTGCTTTAGAGCCCCATACACAGTGGGGTTCACTGAACTGTTATTTTAGACACAGGTTTGTTCGCCCCCTAGTTCATTTTGGGGGTGAGCTGCTCCACTATAGCGTGCCGGTCCGCCCTTGTGCTCCATTGTAGCCGACATTCATCTGGTACATGGTGCTGTTTAGTTTCCAGATCACTTATTCACAATGGTGTCATTTCTCCACTCACTATACACTTTTACCAAAGCAGCATGTGAATAGTTAATACACTGCACAGTTTCAGAAATACGCCCACACTGGGCTCTGAAGCCAATAATAATCCCTTCATTCAACTCTGATAAATTGCTCTTTTTAACCAGGACAGCAACGAAGGATATGTGTGCAGACAGCCTATCTTACACCTTATATACCAACCAAGTCAGCTCACAACAAATGACTTCCTTCATGAGCTTTGTGCGAATGTTAAAAAAAAAAAAAAAAAATGTTCATAATAATATAATTCAACTGTAGAGGACTACGGACATTGGTAAAAGCAGAAAGGCACAGCAACTAATGCTGAACATTTCTGTGCAAAAAAAAACACATCCAAAAATGCACCAAAAACAATCTGTGTGAAAGCACCCAAAAAGTAATGGTCCTGCTCACAAGAGCTTGCAATCTAAGGGTAAGTTCGCATGGCTTAGAACTTCCGGTTCCGGCGCGCGCATGTAAGGAGGTTGAGGACAGAGCTCCAGCTCAGCGCCGCCCGAAACGGGACATCCCCGCAGCATACCGTCACCCAGATCGGCACTGCACAGTGCAGCTATCACCCGCAAGCCCTCCGGTGAGGGAACGGGGACTCGTGAGTCAGCGGGGACGTCCGCAAGCGGAGGCAGCCCTTCAGAAGCCCTGCAAGAAGTACAGCTAAAATGGCGCCCGACCCACCACGCGGCAGCAGCGGCAGCAGAGGCGATCGTGGTGCTGACACAGAAACAGCACTGGAGGAGGAGGCACTATCTGAGATGGGCACTCTTCTGGTTTCTAAGGTCAGAGACATCCAACTCCCCCAGAGAGACCCCCAGGGATCCGCAGGGGGGACACAAAGCCCAGAGGCAGAAACAGACTCTCTCCCTGATACATACGGAGGGCTAGAGGAGAAGATCCCAGGCTTAGGGGTGTCATGCAAATCTATGGCGGTGGCTGTGGCAAAGCTCTTGGCACCAGACATTATGGCATCATTAAAAGCCACTATTTCTGCTTCAGTCACAGCGGCAGTAACGGCTGCAGTGTCAGCACTACATAAAGATATATCAGTGCATGCCTCCCAAATTGGGGACCTAGAAGAGCGGGTGACTACAGTGGAAGACGACATAGTGTGGGCCCGGAGCACCTTGGAGAGACTATCCAGAAAGACAGAGTTCCTCCAGAACAAGGTCGAAGACCTAGAAAATAGGTCCCGCATTAGTAACTTAAGGATCATTGGGCTCAGTAAAAGTATCCCTGCTAAGAACCTACACAAAGTCTGTGCTGTCGAGATTCCTAAGCTGCTAGAATTATCATACCTGTTATCATCCACCGCAGCACTGCTGAGTATAGACGCAGAGAAAGCCTTTGACAATGTTCATTGGAGCTGGCTAAACCTGGTGCTGGACAAAATGGGTTTCACGGGAGATTTTAGACACTACCTCAGGGCGATGTATAATACCCCCCAAGCGAGGATTCATACACCAGGTTTCATCTCACCCCCCTTTGAGTTACAAAAAGGACTAGACGAGGATCCCCTTATCCCTATGCTCCTTCGACATTGCCCTCGAGCCATTAGCACAACATCTATGGACTCGGAGGTCTTCAAGGGAGCCCTGGGTTTGGATCAAAAGAAGTGAAATCATATGTTTTGCGGATGATATATTATTATTCTTAAATGACCCTATCGCCAACTGAAAGGGTATTGGGGGCCCTGACAAATTTTGGAGAATTCTCAGCTTCAAGTTTAATAGAAGAAATGCCAAATTCTGCACTAGGTCTAACAATCATAACCCCCGGATTGGCAATTTAAGTGGAAGGGTGCGTTCCCATTTGACATACTAGGGATCAGATTGGACCGAGGGGTCCTCTGTATACCATTTGAATTATCCTCCTTGTTCTCCAAAATCTTGACAGAACTGGAGAGGTGGAGAGAGCTTCCCCTATCTATCATAGGCAGGATACAACTAATCAAAATAAGCTCGCTAGGTTATTATATCCTCTGAAAAAACATACCATCTTGCTAAAACATATTGATGTAAACAGGCTACATCGAGCCTTCATGAAGTTCATCGGGAGAGGTAAGAGATCCGTGTTAGCTTTGAAAAGTTATCCATGCACAGGATGCGGGGAGGGGCACAGCTTCCAAACATTCGCTTATCAACCTAGCTCCATGTGGAGGCATGTGGGGGACTGGCTGGACGGATCAGACAGATTCTCCAACACAGAGATGGAATCACAGTTTCCCCTTCCCGCTGCAGTCTGGGTCTCTATTACATCTCCCACTGAGGCCCCAAACCCAAAAGGGAAAAACTAAAGGTAGTGTAATTGTGAAAGACACACGGCCACCTGGCGGCACACGAAGACTCTTTAAACGCCCCATGTATATTTTCTCAGTTTTTTTCCTCTCTGGGGATCTACCTTCATTCATCCCAGGAAGGGAGAACAAACTTTTCCAAAGTTGGAGACAGGGAGGATTTAAGTTTTGGAGACCTACTATCGCAATCCACGGGCTCTTTTGCTCAAGTGGGAGAAGTTAGAGAAAATTTGCTTGGGCCACAATCACATTTTTCAATATATGCAACTGCAAATTTCTGCGGGGCCCGGGGTCACACACCTGCAGTCTTTGGGGAAAAAACGAAGGATTTGCAGAGCTTACTAAAAATAATGAGTGGGAAAGGGATGTTTTCGAGACATTATTCGATATTTCTGGCTTAAGGTAACGAGAAGTTGTGGGCAGGCTCTTTGGTTTTCTGAAACAAACTGGAGGATAACGAGCTGTCTCAAAAAAATTAAAGGGAACACAATTTGTACGAAAAGCCATAGTTAGTGACATGGAAGAAATACTATTCAGACTGATACACAAAGCTATATATGCGTTTAATATCCCTCAAAACCCCAGCAGACCTGACCAATTGACAGCATGCCCAAAATGCGGTCTGGAGAAGGCTGACCTGTTTCACTGCATGTGGCAATGTCCTGCAATTAATAGATTTTGGAAGCAAATCAAGGCATATATAGCAGACACGTGGAATTGCCATATCATGCTCAATCCACAAGGGATGTTATTCCATTAGGTCACCAGGGAAGCTTCAGAGGAGGGAACAGAGAGGTCCCTTAGTTAAAAAAAAGGATATTCACATCACCCTGTTTTGGGGGCAAAAAAATGCATACTGAAAAACTGGATTGAGAAGTCTATCCCAACTATACAGAGCTCTCAACCTGTCTACGACAAGTTTTGTTTTTGGAAAAGCTCCAGGCGTTAGCGACAAAGACAGGGATGGAGGAGATTTTTAAAGAAATGGAGATCTTTTATCTCTAACATACAACCCAGATGAAATCAAAGCATTGATAGAACCGTTCAAATACACGAAATACTAATCTGGTAGAACACTAAAAGGCACATTAGGAAACCTGGATATTGGAGTTGAGTTTGGGGGGGGGGGGGGGGGACAGTGCACACCGAGTGGGTTATCTGGAGGGGGGGGGGGGTAACTCTAGTTTAAGTTGGCTTGATGTTCAAGTTCTTAGTACTATCTTCTGGCTACGACCATGCTATGTTTGGGGAAAAAGTAGAAAATAGGCGAGGAAGGGGGTGATTACGTTTTTATCTTTACAAATTTGATATGTGTTGGGTATTTTTGTAATTGTCACATGCCTGTATTTACTGTCTCCTGCAATAAAACATTTTACAAAAAAAAAAAAAAAAAGAAGTTTGCATGGCTTAATTGCGGGGCGTACTATACGCCCCGCAATTATGGCAGGTGTTCACGGAGGCGCGCGGATCGGCGCGTACTCCTGTGATACGGGGGGGGGGGGGGCCCTGCCCGCCGGCCCCCTAGACATGAGTTACTCGCGGCACGCGCCGCGAATAAATGACATGTTATTTATCTCCCCTTGCGTACAATACGATCGTATTATACGCCCGGGGAGAGGAGACGTAATCCATAGTTCTCTATGAGAACTGGGGAAATTACCGAAAATGTTTGGGGGCGTGTATTGCTCGTATTAGAGCGCAGTACGCCGCGAAATACGCCCCAAAATAAGCCATGTGAACATACCCTAAGAGGATATTGGGGTGAAACGAAAGATAAAAACTACATGCCATCTATAATGCCTCCACCCAAATCTATTATACTAAATAGGGTAGTGCAGGGAGGGTGAGGGATATTGTTCAATGAAGAAGTGGGTGGTAAATGAATAGAGGCAGATGAGAGAATGTGGAAACCTGCCTAGAGGATGTGTTTTTAGATCACATTTAAAAATGTGGATGTTGAGAATTAATCTAGATTGTCTGCGATATCACATTCTAGAGAACAAATGCATCATGGGAAACGTCTTGGAGACAGGAGTGGGAGGTTTGGATTATAGGGAAAGTACATAGAAAATGGGTAGAGTGGTAGACAGAAAAAAACACTGGAGACGAGGGGAAGTGCAGCACTGTGGAGAAGTTTGTGCGGGAGAAGAATAGGTTGAAATTCTATACTAATGTGAGTAGTGACTGGCACAGGGTAGAGGTATCGGTGTAGCGCCTGGAGAGAAAGAATAGCCTGGCTGCTGCATTCAAAGATGGTTTTCCTCTGTGAAGAGCAGAGCTAGTTTGCATTCATTTTTGCACAGTGCACTGCCTGTTTGACTCCATTCACAGCTGATCCAGTACATTGAAACCAGATTGTAGTTAAATTTGTTCAAAAGCAGCTGGGCTATGATATACGGCAAGTAATACCCAATCCTTTCACAGGTGATTGGTTAGAAGGTTATTAAAGATTTCTCGCTTTGCTCTTGACTTAAAGGGATATTCCCTTTTCATTGATTAGCTTTGAACATGTAGTAAAAGGTAAATAAAGACTATTACCAAATACATTGCTGTTCTGATTTTGCTTCCTTTCAGAGTAAGGGTATGTTCACACGGCATAATTGTGGCGCATACAGTACGTGCCGCAATTACGCCGGGTGTTTTAGGAGTCGCGCTGATTAGTGCATACTCCCGTGGCACGGGGAGAGTGGGGGGCGGCAGCCCCATAGACATGCATTACTTACGGTGCGTATTCGCCGCGAATAATCGACTTGTCAAATCTCCCCGCGCGTACAATACGATCGTATTGTTCGAGCAGGGAGAGGAGGCGTATTCCATAGTTCTCATAGTTCCGTAATTATGGGGCGCATTTCCCAGCGTATTAAGCGCAGTACGTCGGGAAATGCGTTCCAAAATAAGCCGTGTGAACATAGCCTTACAGTGAGAAACCCGATTTTTTACAAATTTTTTCGTGCATTTTGCTTTTATCATGCGTTTTTGTGCATATTTTTGATGAATATTTTAATGTGTTAGTCAGTGCACCAGACTTCATTTTTTATGTGATCGATGTCAAAATATGCATCGAATTACACAAGTAATTTGTTGTGGTTTTTTTGGAATTCCGCTCAACTCTCCAAGGTAAAATTATACATGTAAAACGTGTTACGCTCAAGAATTGACACTTGTAAAAGTTCAAAAGATGCGTACAAAAAACACACCATATGCATTACTGGCGTGTATTCCCAAGGACAACAATGGAACGCTATTTGCATTTTTGACAAGTATTTTGGTGCATGCACTTTACACCTCATAATTTGCACAAAAATATTGTGTGAACCCAGCCTTAAAATACATACATTTGATAATACTGGAATTGTACCGACTTGCAGTAAAAAAATTATTAATGTGTCATTTACCCGTATGGTGAACTTTGCAGAAGTTAAAGCTAAAAATCGGTGCAGTCAAGTTGCTGTTTGCCACAAAGAGTATATATATATATAATAAATATATAATATATAATATATATATAACATAAATAAATATAATATACACACACACATACATACACACACACACATATATATATATATATATAATATAGTAATACACACACACACACACATAAATATATAGACACTCACACACACACACACATATATTATATTTATTTATATATATATATCTTTGCGGAATTAAATGGTACACACGCGCAGGGCTGTGGAGTCGGAGTGTGACTTGCAAGTATTTAGCATCTGCTTAGTTCTGCAGAATTTTGTCATGTAACTGCATTGTTACGGTTTTGCTCCTAAAAATCAAAATGTTAATTTTTATTATTTTGTTAGTATTTGGGAAATCTGCCTTTTGGTTTTCAGCACTGCCTGAATCCTTCTGGGCTCTGAATAAGATTCAAGCATATCTTGACCAAAATCTGATCCCAGGTCTCTTCTACACATTCAAAAGATCAAAACATTGTTACCCTTTTGCTGGTCAGTGTCTGTTCTACCTAAATAGCTTGATTATTGTATCATAAAGTGATAAACAGCCAGATGTTACCATTTTACTACAGTAAAGTTATCATTTAAACATGTGCCATGTATGAGGGAGTCGGAGTCAGGAGCTGGAGTCAGAGGTTTGGGAAATTGAGGAGTCGGGGCTTTGGCTTGCCGACTCCACAGCCCTGCACACGCGTACTTTTTTGATTTCTCAATATATTTTGTGTTACAATTAATAGTAGCATTAAAAATACAGGTATCAGAATCTCCAACAGATATGCTGAGTAAAGAATCAAAAAAAATAATGGATTTCATGAAAAAAAATGTAAAAAATAATGAACACACTGTTGCTAAAAAGGTCTGTGTTTGGATGGTGATATGTCAGTGTACAAAATCTAAAAATAAACCAAAACGTTGAATCT
>JAODAL010069780.1:0-16204 GCA_025379985.1 Phyllomedusa bahiana
AAGCCAGGCACCCCTGTGACATGTACCCGCCGTCAATGTGGTCCCTTTTGCCTATATATTTTTAAAATTTTATATATATTGTAGGGGTCATTTGCGTGGGACGCCCTCTTTGGGCGTTTGGGTGTCACGCTTGGTTTTTGGGATCGCTGCTTCTGGTAAGCGATTCAATGGTACACCGATACTACTGTAGGCTTATCTTTAAAACTGGCCAAAGCCAGCTTATTCAGGCTGAGGATACAAGTATAGAAAAAACAAAATAAACAAAAAAAAAAAACCCTTTGGGATTAACCACTACTAAAAACATTAAAAGGAACCCTCTCTAACATGCTGGACCTACTGTCCAGCATCACAAAAAGCAAATTACTGCACCCAATCTCCTACGGGCTCGATTTTCCTAAGCCCCGGGGGCCAAGCTTCTCTCCCGCTTCACTGTTTCACTCAGTAAAGGCCACAACCCTGATCATTTTGAGAGGCCCTTTTTAGGTCTCCGGCCTACCCAAAAACCTGGCCTGGAAAAGTGGGGAGGCCTCTCACCCAAGCTGGACCGTCCCCGGGAAAGGAACCATCATTAGCCGCACAGCAGCCATACTTGCTACATGTGTCAGTAACCTATGTTCAGTAACCTATGGTT
Source organism: Phyllomedusa bahiana (assembly GCA_025379985.1). Lineage (NCBI taxonomy): Eukaryota > Metazoa > Chordata > Amphibia > Anura > Hylidae > Phyllomedusa > Phyllomedusa bahiana. The sequence goes on from JAODAL010069780.1 coordinate 632, forward strand.
ACTGATGCTAAATAGTAGCCCCCCCCCCACCGAAACCAGGTTTTCGGTGGAAAGTTGCAGAGGTTCCGCTGTACGCCCCCCGGGCAGAAACTGAGACGCCCGGTGCTCTGCCCTATCCACCCCCTTTTATAAAGGCCCGGTCTTTTCCCTTGAAACCTTTCCCTTTGGGGTCAAAAAAAACTGCACAGTGAGATCTCCACCATTCTGTGCTTCATCTGTCGGGGAAAACAATATTTTCCCCGGGGAAAATTTAATATTTAAATTTTGCATGACCCAAGCTGGGTCTGCAACCGATGGTCCAGCTTCTACTTTACATGTCCAGGGCAACAGGCAGTTTCTGTCACTTACTACCGAGGCCAAACCCTGTACGCTCTGCAACAAGTATGTCACCACCTGCAGCCCGCTGCTGAATTTCCCCGGGTTACTACCAAGGAAAATTTGGTCTACCTCACTGCCATCAGTGATAACTTCCCCTACCCTAGGAACGTGTGGCCCCCAAAAAATGATGCTAAAAATTGCGGGTTTCCCCCTGCCAAACCTTGACAATGACCCCTTAAAAGGCGTTTCACTGTTCCGATGACACATTCCACGTTCACACCCCCGCTTCCCCGCTGGTCTATCCGGCCTTTTGCGCAATTTTGGAGATGTTTTCCCTTTTCATCCCGTAACAGTTCTAAGGGATTAAAATTTAGCTCTATCAGGGGCCCGAAATGCATCTTAACCCCCAAACTTTTTTTAGAGTCAGTGGCGACCTTTTAAAAACAGGCATCATCTAGCAGACAGGCCTTCTTTTTGGGTTTTCCCCCACTATTCACATTTAGTCACCTCAGTCAAATTTTTAAAAGTGGTGAGGGAATTGGTGTAATAGCACCCACCTGTAGGCTGCCATACACTACAGGACATATCACTTCTGTGATACTGCTACTATTTTCCTCCATTACCTTTAGGGAAAATGTATCAGCTGCCTCAGCACATATTTCCTTTACACAAGTATTTTCATCACTCTCTGAGGCCTCACCCCTGCATGCATACACATAATCAGGGTCTGGACACACTCTCTTTAATCTAGTCTCCTCACACCTTGCAGGAGAGCAATCATTCCCAGGATTTGCCTTTTCCTTTCCAGATAACCCACTGGCCGTGTTCATACTGGGACGGAACTTGTGCTCTTTAATCACTGGACATACCATATTTGCACTACTTGGGCTGTTGTCTACCATTACCACTAGGGGCGCACCTGCAACGTGCATGTTACCTTTACATACACACAGTGCACTGGGGTCACTGGTAGGCACATTTTCTGACTGAAAACCAGACACTTCACATATTCATAGGTTTTCACCACGGATGAACATTCTCTGCTATACTCCCAGGACTGATAGCCACAACCTCTCGGGGCACACTTGAGCTAGTCTGCTCTATAGCTGGAGCTGATATTTCTGCAGAAGCTAATTCACATTCTGCAGGTACTGCACACATAGCCCTGACAGCCATAACCTCCAGGGGCAGACCTGAGCTGCTCTCTGCTACAGCACCTCTAGCCGCTTGTTCACACAGTGACACAGTAACTGGAGCTAACCTTGTGCCCCAGCTAACATCCCCCTGCTCAGGCTGTGTGACATAGCTATGGATTATACCTATATGTAACCCATTAACAGCATTTGTAATAGGCACCGCATTTATAACACTGAAAGTAGCAGTGGTGTTACCATCCCCCACAGGTAACACAGCAGGTAATGTTGGGCACATGTCCTGAACATAATGTTCATTAGTCTTTTCCAGTCCAAAATAAATCATGTCAGTCTTATCAACCTCAGTACTCTTCTCAAGACCTGGCAGTGTGTCTGGGCATCCATTTTGCACACACATCCTGGACTTGATACACAGTCTCAAAACCCATCTCATAAATAACTGAAACAGTCTTACCAGGTATGATGTCTGGGTTCAGTCTGAACCTCTCCTGCTGACTGTCCATGTCAGCCATGGGTGTGGCTGCACCCACCTGTTACTCCCAGGCTTGTAGCTCTATCCTCTCTGGCCTCCTCCTAAGAGGGCAGTCAGGAGCACAACCCTCTGCTCTGTGGCACCTCCAACACAGCATCCTCTGCTGGATGGTGGTAGCAGGCTCCTGCTGATGAAGGCAGCTCCCTCAGCAACTCAGCCTCTCCAGAAGTAGATGCATACTTAGCTGAACTACAAGGCCTCCTGGCCACAGGACATCCCCTCATGCAGTCGTCAGGTTGCTTGCCGTCGGCAACAGACTTCCACCTTTTTGACTCTGCATCCTTTTGCACACAAATAGTTTTGGTTAACCCCAAACATGCCATTTTTAGTTTGGGGTAGTCTCTAGTGTCCTAGAGGGTCATGTCGCAGTACACCTTCTGGGGCTTGCCGGTCAGATAAGGCGACAGAACATCTGCCCACTGCTCTGTGGGTAGCCTCTCGCTTATAGCTACCTTCTCAAAAGCTGCAAGGAAGACCTCCACGTCTTTCCCTGCAATCATCTTTCTCATGGCCTTTCTCACCGACAACAGGGCTCTCAGGTCGTCCTCTGTAGTAATGAGCGATTCGGGCAATAATCGTCATAGAGTCGATTCGTGATTTTTTAAATTATTTGGTCGATAATCGATCTTCGATTAAGATTAATTGCCAATTCCCCGGGCAGGTTTACACACCCTCTCAATAGCTACAATCCGTAGTCCATTGGTCTGAGACCCATGGTGGTCTACAAAATGTTGAGCTATGTTTGATTTATTGGATCTATTCACATTGGAAATATCATTTAAATGCTCTAAGAAGCGAGTTTTTAATTTTCATATTGTACTGCCAACATAAATTAAGTTGCACAAAAATAACATCTAATGTAGATGAATGTGGAGTTTTCAATTTTAAATTTACCCTTATGCATAAGTTTTTGTTGATCTGAATTAGAAAAATTGTGGGAAGGAAACACAAATGTACAGGTTTTGCAAGGGTGAGAACCACAATTGAAAAAACCCTTCTGACGCAACCCAAATGGTTGTATTTGAGAGGGCAAAATTTATTGGGATAAAATATCACCCATCGTTTTGGTTTCTTGCCATAGGCAACCATATGTGAAAAAAATCCATAATTTATCTTCCGTATTTAGGTAAATTTTCCATATCAATTCTTTATAAGGCAAAAGGGGGGTGTGATCTAAACCATACCGGTTTTTATTTTGTCACCCCTTTTCGAAGTTTCCAATGTCGTGTTCTGGGGCCAATAAGCCTTTCTGATTTTTAACAATTTTAGAGGCCCTTTTTAGGTAATTTTTGGATTTAAACCCCTAAACTTTAGTTATAAACCCATGATGGCCCTTTTCAAAAGAAAAAGTCGAAATTTAGATTAAATTGGTTTTGGGCCCCCTTTTTGGGTTTAAAACCCAAGGTATGGCTTTTTTTGGGGGAATTTTTTTGAAAACTTTTTTTAGTGCCCCAAAAACTTTTTGGGAAAAGTAAAATTTTACCGGGAAAATTTTAGTGGAAATTTTCCCGATTTAAAAAAACTTTAGTTTCCCCAAAACCAAAAATGTTATGGAAAATTTATTTAATTTGGTGGGTGGGAAATTTAAAATTTAAAGGGTTATTTTTAATAGTCTACAATTGGGAAATTTTGGAGGGACATCGCCCCTCCCAAAATTTGGAGGAGATGCGAATTTTACCCCAAACCCTTCCAAATAATATTGTCAGTAAAAAGGATTAGGGCTCCCAAAAAGGGCATATTGGGTTTCCCACCAAGAGACTGTAAGATTGGCCAATGATGGAGAGTATTTTGCGCCCATTGAGACGTCTCTAATTTGGAGATAAATTTTAACCACCGATTGAAAAATTTAATTTGTTGGGGGCATCAAAAATTCTGGGGCAAATTTTTTCCCTGTTCTGTACCGCGATGACCCAAAAAATCTGCATTTAACCCAAAAAATTAAAAAATGCCCCAAGAAAGTAGTCTTTGAATTTACTATTTTAGTAAAATGGAATTGACTTTCCCTTTTTTCCTGCACCGCGCTTTACCCAAAAAACCCGCCCTGACCCCCCAGATCAAAAAAATTTGGGGAAAAAAGTTGTCTTTGAACCCCTATTTTAGTTTTAAAATGGCATTGGGCTATCCCTGTCTTGTACCTCGCAAGAACCCCAAAAAACCCGCCCTGACCCACAGATCAAAAAGTGTCGGAAGAAAGTAGTCTTTGAACCACTATTTTAGTTTAACTGGACATTGACTATCCCTGTCCTGTACTGCTGCATGACCCAAAAACCTATATGACCCACAGATCAAAAAGTGCTGAAAGAAAGTAGTCTTTTGAACTCACTATTATTATTGAACTGACATTGACTATCCCGTCTGTACTGCAGAAAGCCCCCAAAACCCGCAAAAGATGCCCTTATGAACCCCCCAGCAAAAAATTCGCAATAAGAAATTAACTATTTTAAAAAACTAATTTTCCAATGCTGCTGCTACAGCTACTTGCCATTCCACTGCTGTCACTTTGGTGACGTTGTTCCACCGTGACATTAGAACGTGAAGCAGACGAAACACATGTCCCCACTTGGTCAACGAGGCCTGTCTCAAATTCCTGCATTTTAGAGATTCCCTGGTGTCTGGTATAGTACCAGGAGACTGGCGCAAGGCAAATGTAGTTCCCATCTTCAAAAAAGGCTCCAAGTCTTGCCCAGGTAATTATAGACCAGTAAGTTTAAACATGTTGTGGGAAAATGATTGAGGGCCTCATAATGGACTATTACAGGAGTAAGTTGACAAACACATATTATTTAAGTGAATTGCCAGCATGGATTTATTAAGGATATAAAGCTGTCAGCCAATCTTATCTGTTTTTTTTGAAGAGGTGAGTAGAAGTCTGGATAGCGGGGCAGCTGTTGAAATTGTGTTTTAGCCTTTGCAAAGGCATTCACACTGTCCACCCGCATAAGCATCGTGTTAGTAAATTAGATAATCCATTGGGTTAGAGATAAACAGTATGTAATTGGATAAAAACTCGCTCTGTTGGATCGTACTCAGAGAGTGGTGGTAAATGATATCCTACACCTGAGTGGTCCCTGGTTGTGAGTGGTGTGCCGCAGGCTCATATTGGGTCCTCTCTTATTTAATGTATTTATTAACGATATAGTGGAGGATCAATAGTAGTGTTGAGTGAGTATTAACGACAAAGTTGAAATCCGTGCACCGTTTTTATTGGTGATCGATTTTTGTTAGAGATTTCATCATGAATTTAGGTAAAATCTGTGGCATCATCTATTAAAGATTGCGCCATTTTTCGGGAGCTTCCTGTCATTTTGTGCGGCCACAAATCACATACAGAATAGAGCAGGGTGAGAATGTTGTGCGAAGTCATGACTGGGATGTTTATGGTAGCGATTGCCTGGAAAAATCACATGACCAACTCGTTTTAACATAAACACCCTTCCGTTCAGATCAGGTCTGTCACTTCCTCAGAGCAGTAGGACGTGTGCTTCTGGCACTGTCCATACAACTTCCAGCGAAATTATATCTAATTCCTTCACAGAAAGCTCCTACTGTTAGCTGTGAACCTTTACAACTTAGGTAGATTTAGAGATTGGAAGATTTTATGTAGTTTAGTTAGAGAATTTTAAAGGAGCATCTACCGCTGTATAAGGTCACGGGTGAGGGGAGCAGAGGGGGGTTGCCCCCCGTTGGCGAACACAGACAAGCTCTATACAAGAATACTGGATAAAGTTCACCAAGACTTAGTGTATACATTTGCACTGCAATAGCTATATTATTAACATTTTTCTATTGAAATATTTCCTGGATAATTGGGCAGCCTGAAACTTATATTAAGATACACATCTTTCCCCTAGAACTGCAGGTCTCTTTGTTAGGTGCAAAACTCCACTTAATTATCAGCATACATTCAGACAGGTGTTCCATTTTCAATTTTGCCCAATTCCACCTTTGTTGATATATCGACATTGCAGTTAAATTAGAATCCAGCAATTTTGTAGTCAGCCACCGGTTTATAGGTGCAAAAAAATACTTTTTATTATCCGAATACATTACAGATACGTGTTTTTTGCACTTTTGCCCAGTACCAGATTTGTTTGATAGAGCCACCTTGCAGTAAATTTGAATCAGCAATTGTGTAGTTACCAGAGGTGAATTGATAGTGCCAAAAAATCCTTTTATTATCCGAATACATTACAGATACGTGTATTTTTTCAATTGGCGCACAACAGCTTTTGTTCATTGAGGCACCTTGCACTTGAAATGTGAATACTGCAATTTTGTAGTCACCAACAAGGTGAATTGATAGGTGCCAAAAAAAATACCTTTTATTATCCCAATACATTACAGATACTTGTTTTTTCACTTGGTTGGCGCACAACGCTTGTTCAATGAGGCACTAGCACTTAATGTGAATACTGCAATTTGTAGTCACCACAGGTGAATGAAAGGTGCCAAAAATAACCCTATTTTTTAACCTAATACATTACAGATAGCGTGTTTTTTGTCACTTATGGCCAGTCCAGATTTGTTGATAGAGCCACCTAGCAGTTAAATAGAATCCAGCAATTGGTATTTACCAAGGTGAATTGCTAGGAGCCAAAAATACTTTTAATATCCAAAACATACAGTATATGTGTTTTTTTGCACTTTTTGCCCAGGTCAATTTGTTGATAGAGCCACCTTGCATTTTAAATTGGAATACAGCAATGTGTAGTTACCACAGGTAATTGATAGGTGCCAAAATACTTTTATATTATCCTAATTCCATTACAGATACATGTTTTTTGCACTTTTTTTGCCAGTCCAGATTTTTGATAAGAGCCACCTTGGCAGTTAAATTTGAATCAGCAATTGGTAGTTCCCACAGGTGAATTGATAGGTGCCAAAAAAATACCTTTTATTATTCCGAATAATTTAACAGAAACGTTTTTTTTGGGGCACTTTGCCCAGCCCAGATTTTTGTTAAGCACCTATTCGCAGTTTAAATTCGAATCCAGCAATTGTGTAGTTACCAACAGGGGATTGATAGGTTCCTAAAAATCACCTTTATTACCGAAAACATTACAGATACATGTTTTTTGCACTTTTGCCCAGTCAGATTTGGTGATAGAGCCACCTTTCAGTTAATATTAGAATCCACAATTGTTAGTTACCCACATGTGAATTTGAAACGGTGCCAAAAAATACCTTGTATTTTCCGAATACATTACAGATACTTTTTTTTCCCACTTTGGCGCCAGTCCACTTTTTTGAGATAGATCAACTTTGCAGTTAAATTTTGAATACAGCCATTTTGTCGTCACCACAGGAATTAATAGGTTGCCAAAAAATACCTTTTATTATCCAATACATTACAGATACGTGTATTTTTGCACTTTGCCAGTTCAGATTTTGTTGATAGAGCCACCTTGCAGTTAACATTTGATCCAGCAATAGTGTAGTTGACCACAGGTGAATTGAATAGTTGCCAAAAATACCTTTTATATCGAAAACATTACAGATACAATGTTGTTTTGCAACTTTTTGCCCCATTCCAGATTTGTTGATCAGAGCCACCTGCCGTTAAATTTGAATCCAGCAATTGTGTAGTTACCACAGGTGAATTGATAGGTGCCAAAAAATACCTTTTTATTATCCGAATACATTAAAGATACGTGTTTTTTTTCACATGGCTGCAGGCCAGCTTTTTTGATAGATCTACTTTGCAGTTAAATTTGAATACAGCAATTTTGAAGTCACCAAAGGTGATTGATAGTTCCAAAAAAATACCTTTTATATCCGAATACTTTCATATACGTGTTTTTTCACTTTGGGCGCAGGCCAGCTATTTTTTTTTTTTTTTTGATAGATCTACTTTGCAGTTAAATTTGAATAAAGCATTTTTGTATCACCACAGGTGAATGATAGGTGGCCCAAAAAATACCTTTATTATCCGAATAACATTACAGATACGTGTTTTATGCACTCTTGCCCAGTTCAGATTTGTTGATAGAGCCACCTTGCAGTATTTGAATCCAGGCAAATTGAATAGTTACCACAGTGAATTGATAGGTGCCAAAAAAATACCTTTTATTATCCTAATACATTACAGTATACGTGTTTCTATACTTGGGCGCAACTACAAGCTATGTTCATCTGAGGCTCCTTGCACTTAAATGTGAATACAGCAATTTTGGTAGTCACACCACACGGTAAATTTAAAGTGCCAAAAAATACCTTTTATTATCCGAATCACATATCGGATAACAGTTTTTTCACTTGGGGCAGGCCAAGCTTTTTTGAATAGATTCTACATTTTTTTTGCAGTTAAATTTAATACAGCAATTTGTGGAGTCACCACAGGTGAATTGGATAGGTGCCCAAAAAAATTTTACCTTTATATCCGAAAAACATTAAGATACTGTTTTTTTTGCCCTTTTGCCCATCCAGATTTGTTGAAAGAGCCACTTGCTGTTAAATTTGACTCCAGCTATTGTGTTGTTACCACAGGTGACTTGATAGGTGCCAAAAATCAATTTTATTATCCGAATACATTACAGATACGTGGTTTTTTGCACTTTTGCCCGTCCAGATTTGTTGATAGAGTGCCACCTTGCAGTAAAAATTTGAATCCAGCAATTGTGTAGTTTACCACAGGTGAATTGATAGTGCCAAAATACCCTTTTATACCGAATACCATTACAGATACATGTTTTTTTATGCACTTTTGCCCAGTCCAGATTTGTTGATAGAGCCACCTTGCAGTTAAATTTGAATCCAGCAATGTGTAGTTAACCACAGTGTAATTGATTAGTGCCAAAAAAAATACCTTTTTATTATCCGAATACATTACAGATACATGTTTTTTTGCACTTTTGCCCATCCAGAATTGTTGATAGAGCCACCTTGCAGTTTAAATTTGATCCAGCAATTGTGTAGTTACCACAGGTGAATTGATAGGGTGGCCAAAAAATACCTTTTATTATCCGAATACATTTACAGATATGTGTTTATATACTTTGGCGCACTACAGCTTTGTTCATTGTAGGCACCGTGCACTTAAATGTTGAATACAGCAATTTTGTAGTTACCCACAGGTGAATTGAAAGGTTTCAAAAATACCTTTTATATCCGAAAACATTTCGTTTGTTCATATACGTGTATTTTCACTTATTGGCGCAGGCCAGCTTTTTTGATAAGATCTACTTTGCAGTTAAATTGAATAAAGCAAAATTTTGTAGTCCACCACAGGTGAACTTGATAGGTGCCAAAAATACCTTTTTATTATCCGAATACATTACAGATACGTGTTTGTTGCACTCTTGCCCCAGTTCAATTTGTTGATAGAGCACCTTGCAGTTAAATTTGAAATCCAGCAAAATGTGTAGTTTACCACAGGTGAAATTGATAGGTGCCAAAAAATACCTTTTATTAGCCGAATACATACAGATACGTGTTTTTATACTTTTGGGAGCACTACAGCTTTGTTCATTGAGGCACCTTGACACTTAAATGTGAATACAGCCAATTTTGGTAAGTCACCACTGGTAAATTGAAAGGTGCCAAAAATACCTTTATTATCCGAATACGTTCCAGAATACGTGTTTTTTCCACTTTGAGGCAGGCAGCTTTTTGATAGATCTACTTTGCAGTTAAATTTGAATACAGCAATTTGTAGTCACCACAGGTGATTGATAGGTGCCAAAAAATACCTTTTTTATTATCCGAATACATTACAGGATACGTGTTTTTTTTGCACTTTTGCCCAGTCCAGATTTTTGATAGAGCCATCATTGCAGTTAAATGAATCCAGCAATGGTAGTTACCACAGTTTGAATTGAAAGGTGCCAAAAATATCTTCCTTTTATTATCCAAATACATACAATACGTTTTTTTGCACTTTTTGCCCAGTCCAGATTTGATTTGATAGGCCACCTTGCAGTTTAAATTTGAATCTGCAATTGTGTAGTTACCACAGGTGAATTGATAGGTGCCAAAAAATACCTTTATTATCCTGAATACCATTACAGATACATGTTTTTGCACTTTTGCCCAGCCAGATATGTTGAAGAGCACCTTGCAGGTTAAATTTGAATCCAGCAATTGTGTAGTTTACCGTACAGGTGAATTTGGATACAGGTGCCTAAAAAATACCTTTTATTATCCAAATACATTATAGATGCGTGTTTTTTCACTTTGGCGCAGGCCGCTTTTTTTGATAGATCTACTTTGCAGTTTAAATTTGTATCACAGCCATTTTGTAGACACCACAGGTTGAATTTATAGGTGCCAAAAAATACCTTTTATTATCCCGAATATCTATTACAATATACGTGTTTTTTTGCACTTTTGCCCATCCAGATTTTTTGATAGACCAGCCTTGCAGTTAAATTTGAAACCAGCAATTGTGTAAGTTACACCGGTGAATGATAGTTGCCAAAAAAATACCTTTTATTATCCGAATACATTACAGATACTGTTTTTATACTGGCGCACTACATGCTTTGTTCATTCAGGCACCTATGCACTTAAATGGTGAATACAGCAGATTTTGTAGTCACCACAGGTGAATTGAAAGGTGCCAAAAATACTCTTTATTATTATCCCGAATACATTTCAGATACGTGTGTTTCACTTTGGCGCAGGCCAGCCTTTTTTGATAGATCTACTTTGCAGTAACTTTTGGAATACAGCAATTTTGTAGTCCACCACCAGGTGAATTGAATAGGTGCCAAAAAATACCTTTTATTATCCGAATACATTTCAGAAACGTGTTTTTGCACTTTTGTTGCCAGTCCAGATTTGTTGATAGAGCTCCCCACCTTGCAGTTAAATTGAATCCGCTAGTGGTAGTTACCACAGGTGAATTGATAGTTCCAAAAATACCTTTTATATCCGAATAATTACAGATTACCGTGTTTTTTTTGCACTTTGCCCAGTCCAGATTTGTTGATAGAGCCACCTTGCAGTTAAATTATGAATCCAGCAATTGTGTAGTTACCACAGGTGAATTGATAGGTGCCAAAAAATACCTTTCGTTTATCCGAATAATTACATATACGTATTTTTTCACTTTGGCGCACTACACATTGTTCATTGAGGCACCTGCACTTAAATGTGAATACTGCAATTTTGTATTCACGACAGGTGAATTGAAAGGTTGCCAAAAATACCTTGTATAATCCGAATAAATTCAGAGATACGGTTTTCTTGACTTCGGCGCACTGCACAGCTTTGTTCATTGAGGCACCTTGCACTTAAATGTTAGATACTGCAATTTGTATCACCACAGGTGATTGATAGTTGCCAAAAATACCTTTTATTACCCGAGATACATTACTAGATACGTGGTTTTTTGCACTTTTGTCCAGGTCCAGATTGTGATTAGAGCCACCCATGTAGTGAAATTTTGAATCCCAATTGTTTATTTACCACAGGTGAATAGATAGGTGCCAAAAAGATACCTTTTATTATCCGCAAAACATTATCAGATACGTGTTTTTTTTGCACTTTTTGCCCAGTCCAGATTTGTTGATAAGAGTCACCTGCAGTTAATTTGAATCCAGAAATTGTTTAGATTACCACAGGTGATAGATAGTGGCCAAAAAATACCTTTATTATCCTAATACATTACAGATACGTGTTTTTTTTCACTTTGGCGCACTACACTTTGTTCATTGAGGCACCATGCACCTTAAATGTGAATACAGCACTTTGTTTAGTCACCACAATGAATTGAAAGGTGCCAAAAATACCTTGTATTATCAGAATAAATTTCAGATACGTGTTTTTTCTTGGCGCAGCCAGCTTTTTGGTTGATAGATTCTACTTTGCAGTGAAATTGAATACAGCAATTTTGAAGCCACCACAGGTGAATTGATACGTGCCAAAAATACCTTTTATTATCCAATACATTTCAGAACGTTTTTTTTCACTTTGGCGCAGGCCAGCTTTGTTGATAGATCTACTTTGCAGTTAAATTTGAATAAGACAGCAATTTTGTAGTCACCACAGGTGATTGAAAGGTGTCTCAAAAATACCTGTATTATCCGAAAACATTTCAGATACGTGTTTTTTCACTTGGGGCGCAGGCAGCTTGATGTGTAGATCTACTTTGCAGTGAAATTTGAATACATGCAATTTTGTAGTCCACCACAGGTGAATTGATAGGTGCCAAAAATACCTTAAATTTAATCGAATACATTTCAGATACGTGTTTTTCACTTTGGCGCAGCCAGCTTTGTTGATAGATCTACTTTTGCAGTGAAATTTGAATACAGCAAATTTGTTAGTTCACCAACAGTGTGAATTGATAGTGCCAAATATACTTTAATTATCGAATCATTTTCAGATACCGTGTTTTTCACTTTGGTCGCAGGCCAGCTTGTTGATAGATCTACTTTGCAGTTATAATTGAATCCAACAATTTTGTTTGATTTGGGATTTGAGAATAGCTGTGATTTGCCGTCTTTTTAATAAGAGACTTTCCCAAAACTCACATACCTTCAAAAATTTTTATATTTCTGAACATGGAGCGAATTCAGGTGGTAAAGAGCAAAAGGGGGGTAGGACATGGAGGTAGAGGGTACGAGAGAATGTGCTCCTTCCGAGTGCTGGCGACAACACGCCATGCCAGCGGATCGTCAGTTGCAGGACCGTCATGCTGTCATCACTGGGTTCGGGCCCATGTGAATTCTCAGTAACTAACAGCGTCCGCCAAATCTGTCCTTCAGTTGGTTAAAGCAACCATGCATCCAGCAGTCTATACCTCCTCGTCCTCCACATCACGGGCCACAAATGTCATCATCCATCATCACCAGCATCCGTCCAAAATGAAGCAGCCCAAATGTCAACTCGTGTACCTACCCTTTCTGTGGATAAACCATTTTCTGAAGACCCTCTTGATGACAAAATGCGGTTTGGGGTCAGAAGGCATGTTCAAAGATCAAGAGGCAAAGAGGGATGATTTTCTCTGCTCTGGCGCCCAGTTACTGATGCCATCAGAGAAGGAGAAGGAAGCCGGTCGAATCGCAAAAATCCCGGCGGTCGGCAAACGCTTTGCAGTCCCTCCTTGCTTGTATCCTCAACTCCTGGATGCAAATGTCAGGGACGACGAAGTGCACCTGTGTTGATGATATGAGACGACATTGCGATTCCAACGTGGTCTTTTCAGCAGATTTTTTGCGAGCGCTTCATCACTGGACGAGGAGAAGACGATGGTGTAAGTGTCATACGGGTTCCGCCTCAAACAGGGAGAGGGCGGTCGCGAGAAGTCCCGCTGATAATGATTCCGCCACCATGGTCAGCCGCAAACCCGCACCTCGCTTATCGCCGTCAAAAAGGTCCAGGACCTCTCAAGCCTGGGCCTTCTTAGGAGCAAGCCTCGATTCACCCAGCGATGTCATATGCCGCCGCCTTTGCCGTAAACGCATAAGTAAGGCAAGAACCTTAGGAGGTTAACCACCACCAACATGTCAGTCACATGCAGCGAATGCATGAGTTTGAAATGGAGGCAACACTTGCCAAAAAAGGCAGACCGACGCCGGGCCTTCCAACCACTGTCACACACTCTGTCTCTGTCTCCGTCCTCCGCCACCACCAACGTTCCTCAGCTGCCCATGTCTCCCAGAGTCATGAACAGGGATCCACCTCCGCTACAGCTCCACCGTCGCCCGATACCCACCAACACCACCAAGACCCATCCCTACCCCCCCTTCTCCTTACCGCCAGTTGTTAGAACGACCTGCACACCTTACAGCGTCCAGTCTATTTAGCCATCCTTCTGTCTTCCAGGTTGGAGCAGAAGAAACACTTTAACCCAAACCAACCCAAAGCATAAGAGCCTGAATGTCGGCATGCCAGGCTTTTTGGCCTTGGAAATGTGCCTTTCCGTCCTGGTGGACACAGAAGTGTTCCGCCATGTCATTGCCCTTGCCTGCCCCAATACCAGATGCCGAGCAGGCATTTCTTTGCATAAAAGCCGTCCCTGCCCCTGGCCGCCACGTGTCACTAAAATTTTAAGCGCGTTTGTCTGCATCTGTGTAAAAGTCCATCTGAAACACGCGCACATGGACTCAGTAAGCACGGCCAAGGCCGCGATATCTCTGTACAGCACACAGGGTGAGCTGGGGGTGATGTCTCTGGGTTGACGGGGGCTCTCAGGTTTGGCGCCCCGCACTTCCAAACCGCAGGGATGGTGCAGGGTTCTTACCACCCAAGGTCCTCTGGTGGCATCACGAGCCCATAAAACCAGGCCGTGTTGAAAATTAATCTGTCTTGAGAACCGTCCACACACATAGGTCAGAAGCTGTGGACGGCTCTCCGCACCGAGACCTAGCGCTGCTGGGTGCCAAGAACCTTGAGCCAGGCAAGGGTTGGTGTGCGATAACGGGCGAAATCTGCTGGCCGCCCTTAAGATCGGTAGGCTGGAGCACATCCCTTGCCTGGCACATGTCAGGGAACCTTGTCGTCCAGAAATTTCAAAAGAGCTACCGGGTTTTGGACTGCCTGCTGAGGAAGGGCCCTTTTGAGTCTAAGTTCCCCATTTCCGCCTTCGCACCCTGCTTATTCTCCCCCCTGGCTGCGTTTGCAGCGTCAGCTCGGCCTCCCCGTCAACCGTCTCATTGTTGACGGGCAACACGCTGGAATTCCACCCTCCACATGCTCCAGCGATTGTTGGCAGCAGCGCAATGCCATTACGCAGTACGAAGTGTACACATGGCCTGACAAGCAGCGGTGCGGACCTCGGGTGTTGACCACCGAGAGTGGAGGCAGGTGAAAGGCTCTGCCACCATCCTGCCAGTTTTGGAAGAAGCCACCAAAATGGTCAGTGCGGACAATGCCCTTGTCAGCATGAGCATTGTGGTGATCTTAGTTCTGGAACGATCGTTGGACACTCTGAAACAACAGGTCCCGCCAGCGACGGAGGAGGAGAGGACACAGATGCGGACACGGGGCCTTTCTCTCCGTCAAATCCACAAGGCCCGAAGTTTCTCAATTTCATCGGTCTTCATTAGGCAGTGGTTCCCGGGGGCCAAGGGTAGTGCAAGTGGGCATCAGCTCTCAGGTGGGATCATCTCAGGCAAGTCAGGGCTGTGTTGAAGCTGTGCCCGGGGGCAGCGGAGGAGGAGGTATTCCCAGACACCGAGTTACGACGTCCCTGCCTTGGGAAAAAGGTTGGCGCGAATTTTGAGGTGGAGGAGGAAGATGAGGAAGATCAGTTTGCTAGTGCCCTCGACCCAGAGGCTTGGGAAATCAAAGGGTCCATCTCTCACATGAGTGCTTGGATGCTCCATTTCCTCCAACATGATCCTCGCAAAGGCCATCAAAATGAACAACAGTTACTGGGTGGCCACCCCTCCTGGATCCCGGTAAAAAAACAAAACTCAGCACTTTCCTTCCACCCACCCAAATAGAGAGTAAAATGCAGGAAATGGAGACCTTGCTGATTGATCAACTGGAGACATCTGTTGCGTCTGCTTCACGTTCCAAATGCACGGTGGGAACAACATCAGCGACGTGACAGCAGTAGAGTGCCAAGTAGGGCGAGCGGCAGCAGAGGCAAGGTGGCAGAAGCCTAATGGGTGACCTCTG
>JAODAL010069781.1:0-16203 GCA_025379985.1 Phyllomedusa bahiana
GGGCCCAAAAATGTCTTTAAAGAGAACCTGTCACAGAGTTTTTGCCCCCAAGCTGACAACAAAAACAAGCTAGTGTCAGACCTGCTGTTTCCAGCGCTGTGTCCCTTATTCTGTAAGATGCTGGAGTTTTCGTGTATTTAATGCTCAAATCTGCAGTTTTCAGCCAGAAAAGAGTCATTCGAAGAGTCCTTCAAAGAGTCAGTTTTTTTCAAACCCGGCCAATCGGAGGCTAGCCCCGCCCACCTCAACTGACAAACCTATTACTTTGAATAGGTAGAAACATGTGAATAACTGTCAGTGGGCGGGGCTAGCCTTTGGTGGGCGGGGCTAACACCTGCTCATGAATAAGATTTGAGGGGTAAATGCTCTAAAACTGCTGCATCTTACAGAATAAGGGACACAGCGCTGGAAACAGCATGCCTGACACCAGCTTGTGCTGCCCTCAGCAAGGGGGGCATAATCTATGTGACAGGTTCCCTTTAACGAAGGGAGAAAAGGGATCTACAGCTCACACATTTCCACCTCCACTATCTCGGATAAGAAAATCGCTCATTGACAAAATGCTGGCCAAAAAAAAAAAAAAAAAGCATCGCTCATCATTATTTGTAACCTCAAGGGAAATGTGGTGAAGGGAATTCCCTGGAGGTTTACATGTTGAAACCTACGAAACCGCAGCTTCTCTGTTCAAGTGTTACGTAAAATGCACACTGAGGGTTTCACCAGCGCTGAGGTATAAAGGCAATTTTGGGCAATGCTCAGATAGGGGCCTCCCGGTCCTAGAGGTTTCTTTGAGAGACCCAAAATATTTGACAAGCATTTCCAGACATTTTCTGAGTAGACACCTGGCACTTTACACTTCTGGGCACCTTCGTGCAATTTTGCATCGAAGTGCTATTAACAAAGTTACGCCTCCTGAAAAAAACACTAGAAAAATCTGGCAACAAGGCATTAAGGGTATGTTCACACGGCGTGTTGGATCCGTGTTTGGACCCGTTTTTCATTACATGGAAAACGCATTGAAAACTGCATCCAAAAAACGTATCCAAAAAGGCATCTGCAAATGCGTTTTTTGGATACTTTTTGGGATCCATTTATCAATGCGTTTTCTTTCAAATCACACTCATTCAAGTTTTAATCCAATGCGTTTTTGGATGCAAAAAGCTCATCCAAAATGTACCCAACACATACCCAAAAGTGTGTTGCGTTTTTGGATCCGTTTTCCAGGCTCCAAACATGCGCATTGTTTCCTATGGGGATTTCACTTGCGTAAAACGTAAGTGAAATTGACATGACAATTCTTTAAACGGACCCGAAAAGGGCACCGAAAAGACGCAAGTAACACACATCGGCGATCGCTCGTCTGAACCCCGATACTTGTTTTACATGGAAACTAATGTAAATCACATTGTTAGATGCGTTTTTTGGGTCCGTTTTGGGTCCGAAAAGCAGATCCAAAACCAGATCTGAAAAACGCTGTGTGAACATCACCTCACATTCCTTTGACGGTGGGGTCTGTCCCTTCAGAGTCGAAAACCTACAAATCAATGGTGACCATGGCAGATAATGGACACACCCCCTTTCAAAAAAGTAGGATAACCCAACCTGTCAATTTATCAAGATTTCCAGAAGTAAGAAAACAGAGAAACAGCACAATACAAAGTTTTAAGAAAAGATGCCCTAGAATTGTTTATGCCTATCCCAGCAAGTGCTGCTGGAAGAGCCGATTATAATAAAGTAAGACATTTTCAAAATGCATGTTCTTAAAAAATGTGTATGCTTTACCTAATACAGGCCTCTTCTGCACCTTCAACTTGCTCTCTAATCACCTTGGTTACAGACCACCACTGTGTACTCAGTGGTGGTCAGCAATGTAGCATTACTGTGACGTTGACGGTAGCCGGGCCGCGCATTTTTTCTCATGTGTGTCCTCCCCCTCCCTCTCCCAGGCCCGGCCCCGGGAACTTATTTCAGATAGTCTCTGATAACGCTGCATTGCCAGCCAAAAATGAAAGCACACAGTGGTGGTCAGTAGCTGAGGAGACGAGAGTAAGTCGAAGGTGCAAAAAAAGGCCTGTATTAGGTAAAGCATACATTATTATTATTTTTTTGTAATAACAAGCATATTCAAAACGGCTTACTGTACAGTAATTGGCCTCTCCTGGAGCACTTGCAGTGATGGGAATACCCCTTTAAGTATTTACGAAAATTGACAAGTTCTCCTTAAATTCTAATGTAGAGTCATGTCTGCCTCTCTTCATGTGGGATGCATGGCTTACTTTGTCTCTGGATCATGTAAAAGAGCAAAAACCAAAAAGTGTGAAGCAGCGCAGTCAGTGGAAATCAGGATTAATTGTAACCGACACAGCCAAGGCCTTGCTACATCTCCATGTAAACCTGACTTCCCGTCTCCAGAATAGTTCCCAGTGGCGACAGAGAAGTCCATTTGCCAGAGCCAAAAAAAATCCAGAGTAAACACAGCTGCTGCCTCTCCCATGCACCCGCACAGTCCGCAGGCAAACATCTCACATGTGGGAGTCCGGGCAGGTCCGCACAGGGCAAGGCACACGGCAGCTACTTACACAGAACTTGAAAGGGTCAAGCAAAGGAAAATAGTTGATAAGAGACAAAAAGTTTCCAAGATAATCGAAAATTGCTTTAATCTAGAGATTGAGGATTAAAATAATTTGGACTGAAGTCCCCAGAAGTTTCTCCGGGCAAGGTTCCAGATACCTTTCTAATGCACTTTTACCCCCTTACCTTTCACAATATGAGCACCTGTGCATCCTGTGGTGCACAAGCCAAACTCAGGGGCCGCAGTTTAAACCCAGCCCACTATGCTATTTATGAGGACCACGACAGCCTAGACACAGAGAGGGGGACGCAACTAGCGCCTAGCAGATTTGGCAGTGCCAACAAAAGGAAGTGGGAGCCATCTTAGATTCGGACCTCCGCTCGGTTCAGCAATTGACAGGCACTGTACCCAGGCACCTGAGCCACCGTCCAAGGCTCCTAGAGGGCAAACATAATGCGGCTGTTTGACACCACTGTTGTAGAGATGCATGCGCCGCACAATAAACATCTTTACGGCCAATCCAATATTTAACAAATGTTTCAAAAAAATTACAGAGCTTAATTTTTTAAAGCAACTAATTTTTAGTTGCTTTACATCCATGTAGTGACACAGCCTTTACCCCTCCAACTGCAGCAAATATTTTAGCAGCTGATAATACCGACACGCGTCAGTCACGTTACCATTAGTCTGGTACGGACTTGGTGTGCCTAATAATTAGCTGCCATTAGTCTGGTACTGGCTTGGTGTGCCTAATAATTAGCTGCCATTAGTCTGGTACGGGCTTGCTTGGTGTGCCTAATAATTAGCTGCCATTAGTCTGGTTCGGGCTTGCTCGGTGTGCCTAATAATTAGCTGCCATTAGTCTGGTACTGGCTGGTGTGCCTAATAATTAGCTGTCATTAGTCTGGTACGGGCTTGGTGTGCCTAATAATTAGCTGCCATTAGTCTGGTACGGGCTTGCTTGGTGTGCCTAATAATTAGCTGCCATTAGTCTGGTACGGGCTTGCTTGGTGTGCCTAATAATTAGCTGCCATTAGTCTGGTACGGGCTTGGTGTGCCTAATAATTAGCTGCCATTAGTCTGGTACTGGCTTGGTGTGCCATAATAATTAGCTGCCATTAGTTTTGGTACGGGCTTGGTGTGCCTAATAATTAGCTGTCATTAGTCTGGTACGGGCTTGGTGTGCCTAATAATTAGCTGTCATTAGTCTGGTCCTGGCTTGGTGTGCCTAATCATTAGCTGTCATTAGTCTGGTACGGGCGTGGTGTGCCTAATAATTAGCTGCCATTAGTCTGGTACTGGCTTGGTGTGCCTAATAATTAGCTGTCATTAGTCTGGTACGGGCTTGGTGTGCCTAATAATTAGCTGCCATTAGTCTGGTACTGGCTTGGTGTGCCTAATAATTAGCTGCTATTAGTCTGGTACTGGCTTGGTGTGCCTAATAATTAGCTGCTATTAGTCTGGTACTGGCTTGGTGTGCCTAATAATTATCTGCCATTAGTGTGGTACGGGCTTGGTGTGCCTAATAATTAGTTGCCATTAGTCTGGTACTGGCTTGGTGTGCCTAATAATTAGCTGCCATTAGTCTGGTACGGGCTTGGTGTGCCTAATAATTAGATGCCATTAGTCTGGTACGGGCTTGGTGTGCCTAATAATTAGCTGCCATTAGTCTGGTACGGGCTTGGTGTGCCTAATAATTAGCTGCCATTAGTCTGGTACGGGCTTGCTTGGTGTGCCTAATAATTAGTTGTCATTAGTCTGGTGCTGGCTTGGTGTGCCTAATAATTAGCTGCCATTAGTCTGGTACGGGCTTGGTGTGCCTAATAATTAGCTGCCATTAGTCTGGTACGGGCTTGCTTGGTGTGCCTAATAATTAGTTGCCATTAGTCTGGTACTTGGCTTGGTGTGCCTAATAATTAGCTGCCATTAGTCTGGTACGGGCTTGGTGTGCCCAATAATTAGCTGCCATTAGTCTGGTACGGGCTTGCTTGGTGTGCCTAATAATTAGTTGCCATTAGTCTGGTACGGGCTTGGTGTGCCTAATAATTTGCTGCCATTAGTCTGGTACGGGCTTGCTTGGTGTGCCTAATAATTAGTTGTCATTAGTCTGGTACGGGCTTGGTGTGCCTAATAATTAGCTGCAATTAGTCTGGTACTGGCTTGGTGTGCCTAATAATTAGCTGCCATTAGTCTGGTACGGGCGTGGTGTGCCTACTGATTAGCTGCTATTAGTCTGGTACGGGCTTGCTTGGTGTGCCTAATAATTATCTGCCATTAGTCTGGTAAGGGCTTGGTGTGCCTAATAAATATCTGCCATTAGTCTGGTACTGGCTTGGTGTGCCTAATAATTAGCTGCCATTACTTTGGTACTGGCTTGGTGTGCCTAATAATTAGCTGCTATTAGTCTGGTACGGGCTTGGTGTGCCTAATAATTATCTGCCATTAGTCTGGTATGGGCTTGCTTGGTGTGCCTAATAATTATCTGCCATTAGTCTGGTATGGGCTTGGTGTGCCTAATAATTATCTGCCATTAGTCTGGTACTGGCTTGGTGTGCCTAATAATTATCTGCCATTAGTCTGGTACTGGCTTGGTGTGCCTAATAATTAGCTGCCATTAGTTTGGTACTGGCTTGGTGTGCCTAATAATTAGTTGTCATTAGTCTGGTACGGGCTTGCTTGGTGTGCCTAATAATTAGCTGCTATTAGTCTGGCACTGGCTTGGTGTGCCTAATAATTAGCTGCTATTAGTCTGGTACGGGCTTGCTCGGTGTTCCTAATAATTAGCTGCCATTAGTCTGGTACGGGCTTGCTCGGTGTGCCTAAAAAATTAACTGCCATTAGTCTGGTACTGGCTTGGTGGGGCCTAATAATTAGCTGTCATTATCTGGTACGGGCTTGGTGTGCCTAATAATTAGCTGTCATTAGTCTGGTACGGGCTTGGTGTGCCTAATAATTAGCTGTCATTAGTCTGGTACGGGCTTGGTGTGCCTAAAAATTAGAATTCATTAGTCTGGTACTGGCTAGTTGTTCCTAATAATTATCTGTCATTAGTCTGGTAGGGGCTTGGTGTGACTAAAAATTAGCTGCTATTAGTCTGGTACGGGTTTTGGTGTGCCTAATAATTATTTTGTCATTAGTCTGGTACTGGCTTGGTGTGCCTAATAATTAGTTGTCATTAGTCTGGTACGGGCTTGGTGTGCCTAATAATTAGCTGCCATTAGCCCTGGTACGGCTTGGTGTGCCTAATAATTAGTTGTCTTTAGTCTGGTACGGGCTTGGGGTGCCTAATAATTAGCTGCCATTAGTCTGGTACTGGCTTGGTGTGCCTAATAATTAGCTGTCATTAGTCTGGTACGGGCTTGGTGTGCCTAATAATTAGACTGCCATTAGTCTGGTACTGCTTGGTGTGCCTAATAATTACTGCCATTAAGTCTGGTACGGGCTTGGTGTGCCTAATAATTACTGTTTATTTAGTCTGGAAACGGGCTTGGTGTGCCTAATAATTAGCTGCCTTTAGTCTGGTACGGGCTTGGTGTGTCAAAATAATTAGCTGTCATTAGTTTTGTACGGGCTTGTGTGCCTAATAATTAGCTGCCATTAGTCTGGTACTGGCTTGGTGTGCCTAATAATTAGTTGTCATTAGCCCTGGTACGGGCTTGGTGTGCCTAATAATTAGCTGCCATTAAGTCTGGTACTGCTTGGTGTGCCTAATAATTAGCTGTCATTAGTCTGGTACGGGCTTGGGGGTGCCTAATAATTAGCTGCCATTAGTCTGGTACTGGCTTGGTGTGCCTAATAATTAGCTGCCATTAGTCTGGTACGGGCTTGGTGTGCCTAATAATTAGTTGTCATTAGTCTGGTACGGGCTTGCCCGGTGTGCCTAAGGCTATGTTCACACGGCTTAACTGCGGGGCATACAGAACGCCCCGCAAGTACACCAGGTGTTCGCGACCTCCTGGGGCGTGGGGCCAGAGAGCCCACTGGCCCATAGACTGTCATTACTCGCAGCGCGTAAGCGCCATGAATAAATTACATATCACGATCGTATTGTACGCCCGGGGAGAGAAGGCGTAATCCATAGTTCTCTATGGATCTCTACCGTAATGATTGGGGCGCATTTTGCTCGTATTAGAGCGCAGTACGCTGTCAATACGTGGCCAAATGCGCCCCACAATAAGCCGTGTGAACAAAGCCTAATAATTAGTTGCATACAGGAAACTGCACACTTGCTCAATATACAGGCATCCACTGCTTCACAAAGTGGGTTCCCTTTGGATTAGATCCCTTTGCAATAGCAGCGAGCTTCCTTGAAACTTCCATTTTGTAATGAGAAGAACATTTTTAGGTTCCTTTTACTTAATTTTTACAGTAGATAAAAAGTGAAGCCGGATATTTCACATTACAGTAGCTGCTGCCGTATTCTATATCCAGCCTTCGCCAGCCTCACGCCACAAGTTCCTTATAGTATGTACATAGCTCGTATCCTGACCTCAATACCACCAAGATGCTCAGATGCAAATTCAGTAGTTTCATCTCAGGACCATGCTCCGTGCCCAACGGCATCCAATAAAGTGATGGGCCAGCCTCTGTTACATTTCTTCAAACTTGAGGTAGCTTTATTACAAACTTCTTATAAACATCAATAGTTAAAAGATTTTTCAAGTATACAAAAAGAGATATTTAAAGGGGTTTTGCCACCATGTAATGTTAACGTGGGATCCTCTAAAATGGGTATTTAATCACTTTTCTAAATATATGCGATTACAAAAAGTGAAGCCTCTGAGAGCTGCAGCATTGCTCAGACCCCCTTAGTTACCTGAAAGCTTGCATTAGACACGACTGAGGAGCTGACAGGCTGCGCTTGCACTTGCGTGAGACTTCTTATCTGATGACAGGGAAAATGAATGAGCTTCAAGGGGCTGGGGAGAAAGTGCAGTGTATGAGGCTGTGTCTTGCTGTATGGAGAATCCACTGGTTGTAATGTTATTATTTGAGTTGAGTTTTGAGACGCTCCCTTCTTTCTCACTCTCTGCTCACCCCCTCCCTCTCTCCCCTGCAGCGTTCATGACTCAGCATGATTTGTTTATATTCTACTTTGTGCTGATAAGGAGGTAAGGAACTCATGTCCTGGCAAAACCCTTTTAAGTCCACTCGTTATGGCCAACATCGTTCAGCAGCGATCCACAGATCCGGATCTTTTACCCAGACAAGGGCTCATGAGGAGACGCCAACGGCGCCATCCTGCAACATTGCTTTCAGTTTCTATAGGTGAAATCCAGAACGGATACTGCTTAAAAGAAAAACAGACATTTCTCTGCCCATCATCTCGTTAGCAGTTGATGAGACCCCCAGTGACTGGCTATAATCTATGGGCCAATCTGTCAGCAAGCGTTCAATTTTCCTGCAGCGCCACCCCAGGACAAATAAGGCATTACACAATTTCTTTGTAATTCGGTTTGGGCACTCTTTACTTATGAATAGTTTAGCAACATAAGACATATTCCCCACTGCCAAGAACTATAATAATAATAATAATAATTTTTTATTTTATTTTAGCGCCAACATATTCCGCACCCACTTTTACAAATTAGGGGGTGTAATACAGACATTACACATTAAAAGAAACTTAAACAAATGAGACACGGAGGTATGAGGCCCCTGCTCGGGGAGAGCTTACAATCTATTATGGTGAAATGGGTGAGAAAAAGGGTTAAGGAAGTGCTCAGTTTACCTATGGTCCAGCCATGTTACATAAATTAAGAGGTGGTTACATAGAAATTGGGTGACCCAGCCACCCTGACAGTACATCTATATACAGATAAGTGGCCTGTGAGTGCCCTAGTGTAGGGAGTGACAGGTGTGTGTTTAGCAGTTAGGGATCTTGGTAGGCCAGGCTGAGAAGATGTTTTCTCAGGGCCCTCTTAAAACTGTGAGGGTTGTAAATGTTGCTTGATCGCCCGCGGTAGCATATTCCATAGGACCGGTGCTGCACGTGTGTAAATCTTGAGACGGGCATGGGAGGTTCGGATGATTGAGGAATGTAGTTGATATCATCAGCAGTAGGCCGGGAGAGCACGGGTAGGTGGTAGACAGAGATGAGGGGGGAGATGTAGGGAGTAGCAACACTGTGGAGAGTTTTAAATGGGTGAGAGTGGGTGAGTTTATGTTGTATTCTGTTACTGGGATGGGCAACCAGTTGCAGTGACTGGACACGGGGTTTAGAGGCATCAGTATAGCGGCTGGAAGAGAAAGACAAGCCTGGCGGGCTGCATTCAGAACAGATTGCAGAGGGGAGAGTTTGCAGAGAGGGAGACCGATAAAGAAAGGATTTTGCAGTAGTCAAGACGGAGTGAATAAGAGCAACAATGAGGGTTTGAAGCTGTTTCCACAGTGAGAAAAGTACGGATTTTGGAGATGTTCTTGAGGTGCAGATGACAGGAGCGGGCAAGGGATTGGGATATAAGGGGTGAAGGACAGATTAGAATCTAGTATTACCCCAAGACAGCGGGTCTGCTGCCTAGGAGTTATGGTGGTGCCACACACTGAGCCCGAGATAGCAGGGTAGGGTTGGTTAGAAGATGGTGGAAAGACAAGAAGTTCGGTTTTTTAGTGAGGTTTAGTTTCAGATGGAGAGAGGAACATGATGTCAGAGACAGCGGACAGACAGTCACTGGTGTTTTGTATCAGGGCAGGAGTGATGTCTCGGGAGGAGGTGTATAATTGGGTGCCCATCAGCATAGAGATGGATTTGGAAGCCAAATCTGCTGATGGTTTGTCCAATGGGGATGTGTAAAGTGAAAAAAGGAGAGGACCTAAACTGATCCCTGAGGAACCCCGACAGCAAGAGGAAGAGGAGAGGGGTAGAACCAGCAAATGAGACACTGAAGGAGCGGTCAGGAGAGGTAGGAAGAGAACCAAGCGAGAGCGGTGTCCTGGATGCCAATGGTGCTGGCATGGTGAGGAGAAGGTGGTGATCCACAGTGTCAAATGCTGCAGAGAGATCCAGGAGAAGCAGCAAACGAGTATTTCCCCTGTGGATTTGGCAGTGAGGAGATCATTAGAGACTTTAACTAGGGCAGTTTTGTGGGTTTTAGGGTGGGGAAACCCGGGTTTGGGTAGAGGATCGAGAAGTGAGTTAGTAGAGAATAGCGGATTAAACGGAGTAGACCAAGCGTTCCAGGAGTTTAAGATGAAGGGGGCAGGTTAGAGACTGGTCGGTAGTTAGAATCACAGGATGGGTCCAGAGAGGGCTTTTTAAGTAAAGGGGTTATGATGGCGTGTTTAAAAGAGGATGGGAAGATCCCAGTAGAGAGAGAAAGGTTAAAGATTGCGGTAAGGTGAGAGATGATAGCTGGAGAGATAGACTGGACAAGGTGGGATGGAAATGGGGTCCACTAGAGCAGGTGGTAGGGCGAACAGATGAGAGAAGCCTGGACACTTCTTCTTCTGTCGTTTGGGTCAAGGCTGAGAGCAGACTAAAGGAAAGTGCCGGAGGGGACGGGCTGGGGGTTTTCTTGAGGATTGAGATGAGATTTTTTTTGCGGATACTGTCTATTTTGTCTTTTAAGTAAGTGGCCAGGTCTTCAGCACAGAGGTCAGTGAACTGGGGCCTGAGCTTTTGGGCTGAGGAGGGAGTGGAAAGTGTCAACAGGCGTTTTGGGTTTTTTGTGTAATGTGGAGATGAGGGAGGTGAAATATTTTATGTTTGGCGCAGTGAAGGCAGTGTGGGAATGTGAGTCATGAATTTGTAGTGGAGAAAATCATGCAGGTAGCTTTGACTTTCTCCACATCCTCTTCCCGCACACCTTGAACATCGCTGCGCAGGAAGCGAGTCTGAGGTGTGTGCCAAGGCTGTGGGCGCCTGACTCTGGTGGTGCGGTGTCCTGAGAGGTGCCACATGTCCAGGGTGGTTGAGAGAGTTTCATTGTAACTGCTTGACAGCCAGGTCAGGACAGGAGTCGGAGGAGATTGGAGGCAGTGAGGACTGTATGGTGTTATGAGTTCCTGAGTGTTCATGGAGCGAATTTTCTGGATGGGCGATGGGAGGTTTGTCCAGAGAAGGCTGAGAATTGATAATAGTGAAGGAGATAAGGTTGTTTATCAGAGAGAGCATAAGGGGAATTAGTAGTTAGAAATTATGGTGTGACTGCAGAAAACCAGATCAAGAGCGTGTCCATCCTTTTGGGTGGGAGAATCTTTTAAATTGCAAGAGGCCCCAAAAGGGTGATGTTATGAAAGAAAACCGAGAGGCAGAAGGAGACATAGGGTTTTTCGATGGGGATGTTGAAATCGCCCATGATGAGAGTGGGTATTTCAGTGGAGAGGAAGTGAGGGAGCCAGGCGGCAAAATGATCCAGAAACTGGCGGGGTGAGCCGGGGGGTCTGTACACACTGGCGATTCTGAGGGAAAATGGCCGAAAGAGTCTGAGAGTGTGGACCTCAAGGAGGGGAAAGTGAGGGGGGGGTGCAGGGGAATGACCTGGTAAGTGCAGTGGAGAGGAGAAGTATGCCGATCCTCCCCCGGCCTGTTCTCAGGTCTGGGGGGGTGGGTGAAATTTAGGCCGCCATAGGTGAGGGCAGCAGGGAAGCGGTGTCTGATTTTCTGGAGCCATGTTTCAGTGAGAGCGAGGAGATTAAGGGAGTTTTAGAGAGAACAGGTCATGAACAGCAGTGAGTTTGTTACCAACAGATCGGGCATTCCCCAGAGCACATGTAAAAGTGGCAGGAAACGAGTACAGCGAATAGCAAGCAGATTAGCAGGTTTCTATGGAGGGAGGAGGAGGGGTTGAGCATTAAAGGAGGGTGGGCCTGGGTTTGGGGGAGAAAGTCCCTGCAGCAAGAAGCAGGAGAAAGAAAAGTGACAGCAGGGGGTTTAGTGTTGTGTATAGCGGGTGTTTGTGCGACATTATGGAGGCTGGTGGTTGGGGTATTTTAAAAGGGAAAACAGTGTGTGGGATGTATACATAGGTGAGGGGAGGAGAGAGGCGCTGATGTGGATAGCATTTTCAGGGGGCGACACTGGGTTGTAGGAAAGGAGGCAGATGGCTACAAGGTAGATAGCAAGAGTGAGCATAGTGGAAAAGGTTTTATGTTATAAGAGACCAGTTAATCACATTGCAGGTGATCCTTCAAGTCCCTTAAGCTCACTTCTGTCTCATTTCTGGCCTAGTTCTGATGATCATGTAATACTTTCAAATATTTACTTCCAAATATGCACGATAAATATGCCTCAGAGACCGACGGTCTCAGAGACCTAAGCTATCTGATTTATACTGAGCAATGTAGAGTTCCTTGCTAGCATCAATTAACCCAGGTGTCGTAAATTGGGGGAGTTACAACTGGCCCAAAAAAGCAGAGACTTCAAGGGGATATTCTGTGCTAAGTAAATAAAACACAGGGTCATTATGGAGCACTAGGCTGAGATCTACACATAACATACCAGTAATATACAACAGGGGAGTTATACAAATAAGGCTGTGAGATTGTTGAGGGTTGAAGTCAAAACATACACATACCAATTCAAATGCCCAATATAATACAGCAGATATTTCAGAGGGATGGCTGAGGGTTGTAGTTCACACACATACCAATTCAAATGACAAAATATAATACAGCAGATATTTCAGAGGGTGGCTGAGGGTGTAGTTCACAACACATACCTGTGAAGAGAGGGAAAAACTTGGTCAAAATGACAGTAGGGTCTCTGAGATGGCCACTCCATCAATTTCTGGCCTATTTCTGATGATATAAATACTTTCAAATATTAATTCCAATATGACACGATAAATATGCCTCAGAGACCGACGGTCTCAGAGACCTAAGCTATCACGCCTTCATATAACCATGTTGCTTTCAATAATAAGACACTTCATTTTTCATTGCAGCACAGCTTTGTATTCAAAATTTAAATAGATACATAACATAAGCCCTATATATTGGCCTGACAATCTTCTTTTGTCGGATCGCATACTTTTCATTATATGGGCCACTTTACTTCATTTTTTTAAAAAGAATTCAATGCAACGACACATTTTAAATCTTGAATGAAAAATAGCAAAAAAAGTTCATGAAAAAACCAAAGTAAGAGCAATAAACATGTACTCATCAGGGAAACTGCACCGTTTCGAGGGTTTTATCCGCAATGGACCCCCTTTGTCATATCCTTTTGAAAAAATGAAGTAGCCCATATAATAAAACGCATGCGAAAACCCAAAAAGAAGATTGTCGGTTTAAACCTCTAATTAGTTCTATTTTCATTTTTTTAAAAAAAAGCTGTGCTGAAATTAAAAATGGCGTGTCTTATTATTGAAAGCAACATGGTTATATGAAGGCGGCGTTTCACAATTTCTACTGAAATGAATCAGCTATTCATGTGAAAAGGCATCCAAGGCTGCACCTGCCCCCCTTAAACTTACTACCCTTTGGGGATTTTCTTTCCAAAATAGGGTTGGGCAAATTGTATTAAAGAGAAATTAAAAAAAGCTTTTTTTCAAATAACCCGAAAGATGACTAATTTTTTCCGGGTCATCACAAAAAGAACCTCCCCTTTAAAGTACAGTCTTACCAAAAGGGGGCCTCCGTCCAAAATCGTCCTCGGCAGCTTTCACGCTCAGTAGCCCTACGTTGCGTCAATTTTAATTTTAAGTCTAGGAGGTGGAAAATTTTTCCAAAAAAATTTTTTTGGGGTTTTCCCCATTTTCTTGGGGTTTCCTTTTACACTTCGGGAAAGTTTCCCAAACCCCCAAGTTTTGTGGGGGCTGAATAAAATGCCTAAAGTGGGAATTTCGGCCTCCTTAAATCCCACAATATATAATAAGTTGGTCCGTTAGTTTCGATTTCAAAGAGCAAGAGGAAATTGGGTTTGGGCCAGTGCTTCTGGTCCCCTATCTTTTTAGCCCCTTTTTACCATGAGGAAGGTTTTAATTTATGACATGGGAAGCAGGGCAAAACGCCCGCCCCAGGGGGGGAAAAAATTTTCCCCTTCCCCGGGGGAAAAAGATTTTTGAAAAATTTTTCACTTTTTCAAAGAAGTAGAAGGGATCCAACCCAAAATTTTTAAAAATGAGTTGGCGAGGCAATTTCCCCCTTTTACCCCGACATTGTTAGAGTTTGCCCTTGTTTCCCCCCCTTTGCCCCAACCCCCAAATTTTGTAGAAAGGCGGTCTCTAGCTGGAAAATTAAATGGAAGGGAAACAGAGTTTGGAGGTCATGTATTTCAAAGGGTCTTATGGGGGGCAAAAATTTCTCAGAAAAAATTCAGGAATCCACAAAATTTTTCCCCGCAGTGTTTTGGGATATTTACAATTTTTTTTTTTGTTTGTAAAGGGCATTAAACCCAATTTTAAAAATATTTTTAAAAAGGGCCCAAACAAAAGGGGAACAAAAGTTTTGAACCTTTTTGGGCTTTTTAAAGGGTCCATATTCACCATCCCTACAGCTTTGTACATTGGCCCCAAAATGGGAAAATTTTTTATACAGTTTATCTTACATCTTATAATAAATTTGACTTGAAGTATTTTGGGATCCCGTTTTGTTTTTGCAGATTTTTTCCTGTAACTCAATTTTTACTGTTTTGCTCCTTTTAAAAATTTAAAATGTTAATTTTTTTTATTTTTTTAGGGATTTGGGGAAAACCCACTTTTTTGGGTTTTTAAAACTCTGGTGAAACCCCCTTTTTGGGCTCTGGTTTAGATTTTAAGCAAGGGCATGATTAAAAACTGATCCCCCGGGCTCTTCTAACCCTTCCAAAAGGGGGGTGCAGACTGGACCCCCGGGGACAAATACCCGCTTTTTTTTTCAAAATCTACCCAAATGTTTTAAAAAAACAAAACATTTGTTAAACCCTTTTGGGTTTCAAATTTTTGTTTTACCTTTTTAGTTTGTTATTTCATCATTTAAAATGATAAAACAGCCGGAAAAGTTACCCCTTTTAAATCCCGTAAAGTTTTTTTTAAAATTGGGGCCGTGTAGAGGGGGTCGGGGGTCCCCAGGGTTTTGGGAAAATTTTTGGAGTTTGGAGCGGGGGGTTCGGGCTGCTGACTCCATCAGGGCCCCGGCAATTACGCCGGGGGATTTTGGGAGTTGCACTAAATTTCGCGCGCAAATTTCCGCGGCAGCCTGCCGGGTCCCCTTGACAGTCATTTACTCGTAGCAGTATTTACCGCAAATTTAAAATTTACATTTTCCAAAATTCTCTCCCCCCAAAAATTTTCCCGTTTTTTTTTTAAAGAGCGGGGGGAGGAGGCGTAACCATTTGTTTTTTTGAGAAAAATTTGGGTTTAACCCTAACTTCGGCCGATCTCACCCGTATTTAAAAGCGCCCAAAAAAAGCGGGGGGCAAAAAAGGGGGCAACGGGAAATTTTGCCCCTGTGAACCTACCCTTAAAGGGGTTTATTTACACGGCTTTAAATTTTGGGAACCCGGGTTTTCAGCTGTTTTTTGCCTCACAATATGGCTGAAAAACCGTTTTCTGTCATTCGGTAAACCCCCAGTTACCATAGGAATGTGGGGTTCCGTTTTTCTCCTTTTTCCGCTTTTGGGCGAAACCCCCGCGGGGGGAGAAAGTGACTGTCAAAATTTTTTTTATGGGGTTTTTAAAAAACGCCGGGGAATTAAAAGGGGAAAAAACTTTAAAGGGGGCTGTCCGGGCCCCCCCGCCCCCCCCCCTGTCCGGGAGCCGGCGTAATTGCGGGGGGAAAAATTTTGGTCCCCGAATTTCGCCGGGAATAAAACCGTGTGTAAATGGGCCCCTTTGGGGTATGTTAAACAAGGTTTATTTGGATGCTGATTTTTTTAGCACAAGACAAGCAAAAGGGTAACAATGTTTTGGTTTTTTTGAACACTTCTGGGTGGAGTTGCCCAAGTCCCGTTTTTCCCAAAAATTTGGGAAAAGTTGGGGGGAGGCCTGGGGTCAATTTTTTGGTTTAAGAACCCCGCTTTTAATTTTGGGTCCAGAGCCCCAAAAGGGTTTTTTAGGCCGATATTGAAAACCCCCCAAAAGGTTTACCCAAATACTTTAAAAAATAATACAAATTAACAATTTTTTTTTTTAGGGAAACAAAAAAAATAAACAATGCATTTTACAGGGAAAAATCTGCAGAACAAAACAAGCAAATACTTGAAAGGGCTCATTTTTTGTAAAAGATGTATTGAGACTGTATATTTAAAATTTTACAGTAGCCTCATTTTCAAAGCTGTTTTTGGATGGTGGTATTGGGGCCTGAAAATCACAAGTTCAAACCTTGTTTCCCCTTTTTGCCCTTGGGCGTGTAAAATGTATTTATATAATTTACTTTTAGAACACCAAAAAAATTGTAAATATTCAAAACCCCTGCAGGAACATTTGTGGGTACCCCTGAATTTGTTTGAGAAAATATAATTTCTCCATTTTGATCCGCATACAGGGCCTCACATCTTGGGTCCCCTTTTTTTTTCCAGGCTAGAGAACGGCCCCCCTCTTACACTAAAATTTGGGGGTTTTGGGGGAAAGATGACCACAGGGGCAACATCCCTCCCAAAGTCAAAGGGGATAAAAGGGAATTTCCCCACCACAGTCGGGTTTTGATGAATGGGGTTTAAACCCCCTTCTACTTCTTAGAAAGCAGGTGAAAAATTTTTTTCTTTAAATCCT